>VXBQ01000415.1:870799-915774 GCA_013400175.1 Phainopepla nitens | reverse complement strand
AGAGCAGCGCTTACTTTCTGGAATGTTTCCAGCGAAGGGGCCCGCCCGAAGGAGGGGCCGCCGCCTCATAGCCCCCGCCCGCCGTGCGAGCCCTGGGCGCTCCTCCCGCACCTGACCGCGGTCCAACAGGTCCCTGCAGCCGCGGGTCGGGCCGGGTCGGGCCGGGCCGGGCAGGCGCNACTGTGCGCGACTCAGCGAGCCCGCCGGACTTCTCTCTGCGTTCCGCGGCCCGTGGGGATGGGTGTGAGGGGCACTGCGGCCGGTTGCGGCGGCTCAGCGCGACCGGAACGTCCCCGCTCCGCGGTCGAGCGGGCGGCAGCGATGGCCTTTTCATCTCTGTTCGGTTGCCCCCGAATTCGTAGGAGGAAGACGGTCCTCGGTACCGCGCAGGGGGAGAAGTGAGGTCTCGGGGGCCTCACCCTTTTGAGGCAGGGGAGGGGCGGCTGCTCGGCACGGCTGACGTTCGGTGTCGCGTGAGGACCGGAGCGCGATCGCCCCGTGTCCGGCCCCGTCATCTGCTGCCGTGCCCGCTGCTGTCGCTGCCGTAGCGAGTGGCCTTGGCTGGCCCGTGGCTCGCAGGGAGCCCCAGGAGAGGACCCTGCGAGAGGCAGACGCCTCCCGTTCACCTCTCCCGCAGCCTCCCGCGTTGCACAGCTCGCTGGCCGGGCTCCCAGCTGGCCTCCCTCCCTATCTGTGGGCCAGGGACGCCCTCGGGAGCGCTGCTCTTCGCACAGGAGCCGTTTCACCTGTGTCACAACTTTTTGTTGCCCTTTCTTTTTGCCCATTTAAATATGTCCCTTCCAGCTGGGGAAAGGGACCAGGGCTTAGCAATGCACATTATGTTAATTTCTTGTAACTACTGAAGAGAGGGAAGTGGACGCTTCTATTCAGTGCCATTTCACCTGTACTGCGCTGTTAGCAGAGAGCATTAAAATTTCAGGAGAGAATGACTGTGATACTTCTGTTGCTGAAATCAGTAGTGAAATAAAAATGTAGCGGAAGTCTAGATCAGAAACAATAGAGGGAAAATGTTACTTGTGAAACTATGTGGTATGAAGAAGATAGGAAATAGTGATTAGTTTGTCTGTGTCATGGCACAAAAGACTTGGAGACACCAAGTGAAAATACTGATTCAGAACAAATTAAAATACCTGTCTCTTCCTAGGATGCATAACTAAAACGTGGCATTCGCTGACACATGATAATGTTGATGTTAAAACTTATACACGGTTTCAAAAAAGGGAAAAATCAAGCAGCATTTCATTAAGAGGTGTGATGCACCGAGAGCACAACCACTTTGGGAAGTCCAAAATACACAAACTGAGGAAAGCTGGAACACAAAAGTTATTTGCCAGCTAGCTATTTCCTATGTTCTTATGCTTTTCCCTAGGCACCTTCCATGGTTATCACTCAGAAATGGGATACCACGCTATATTGGCCTTTGATCTGAGACAGTATTACCCTTCTTTTCTTAGTGCTGCTTAAGGATTAAAGGTTCCACTTAAATGTGCAGCCCTCCTACAGGCAGGCAATCTTACCCTTGTCAGCTTATGTGTCTATCTACAGGTAACTTAGATTTTTCAGTAATTTAATTTTTTTTCCAGGAATGTTGGTGACAAGCATCTGAGTTTGTACTACCTGCTATGTATGTTAAATAGTCTTCTGCATCTATGAAATGGTGATTTTACCTTTGTACTTAGTACACAGAACACAGGCAAGCATTTCATTCATTAAATGCATGTTCCTCTCTTGAATTTCACGACTTCAGTTAAAATACGGTCTTTCTAATGAAAAGTTCTAAAATATTCTCTGGCAGCAGTGTGGTGATCTAAGCAGAGGATTACTGCATGTTTATTAAGAAGTTCTTTTATGAAGATACAAATGTTCATTTTTGAAGCTACTGGTTGCATATTGTGCTTTGAACTTTGGTTCTTCCCCACAGAAACTTTCTGGGACCAGCTGATTTTATAGTGTCACTAACTATTCATAATTAACTAAACCACTGAATGGCACAGAAATACTTAAAATACTGGATAAAACCTTGGATTAGAGTATGTTAAGATGTTGGCATGCTTTACTAGTAAGTCTTGAAATTAATTTCATTTCCCTGATTCAGGAACCTTTTTTACTGACCAATTGTATTAGCGAAAATATTTTCAAAAATATTTGATTCACATTTCTGCCTTTGAAACATGACTAAGAATGTCTTTGTTTAGCAGCCTACCTCTGAGTTTATATACATTTCTGTCCTTCCACTTATTATTTTTCTGGGAATTACAGAAGATTATGGGTCAGATTTATACATGAATTAGCTGCTTAGTAGCCCTTTGATTTCTCTCTGAAAATAATGGGATTTATTTATCAAAATACCTCTACAAATCTGAGTCTATGACAGTTTTTAAAAATTTTTAATAGACTACGTACAAAATCCTTTTTTCATGTATAATGTTTTCCTTGTCTTCCTGAAATAGGTAGAAACAGATGACCAAATAGCTCTCCTTAGTAAGCCCAGGAATAAAGGAGGAAACAGTGACCTGGCATCAGCTGGATTTAACATTATTAATTCAATCATAGGATCAGGCGTTATAGGTAAGTCTACTTTTCTTCACTGTCCTGTATTCAGCCTTGTTTAGTCATGTATGACTATCTTGCTTGGAGAATAACACCAACTCCTTACTTTCTGCTACTGTTTTTAAAGATTTTTCTTTAAATGTATTTATTTGCTTACTTTGCAAAAATGCAGAGGTGTCAGTTGAGTCTGCACTTCAGTAGTAAATGCCCCAGAGTCTCTTGGCCATAATGATAAGAGAGGCTGGGCAAGTGCTGACTGAATTTCATAATTAAGGAAAACTTTGTCCACTGAAAATTATCTTTTTGAGGTTATTAAGCATGCTGGTCCAATTTGGGAGATTACTAGCGTTTTTTAAAATCTGAATTTATTTTGAGTCTCACAAATAAATATTTGGAAAGAGTCTTCTAGAATCTCTCCTTTTCTGCTTTGCAGGATTGCCATATTCGATGAAGGAAGCTGGTTTTCCTCTAGGAGTACTGCTTTTGTTTGTGGTTGCCTATATCACAGGTACTCTAAAGGCAGTTTCTGTTGTAAAGATAAAATTAGTCCTGCAATATTTTAGCTGATCTTGATCTTAATGATACCTTAAACAAGTATATCTATGACAATAAAAATGACTAATTTTTTCCTTACCTCACTAATCCATTGAGCAGATTAGCAAAAGTAGAGAATTACACTGTACAACATATGAAGCTGCTTTTTTACTGCATTTATTTTCATAAAGGCTTAGTTTCCTAGTCGAGGTAACATTTGAAAGAATGTTCTTATTTGTGCCCTCATAATCAACTGCTTGAGTCCACAGTTATGACTGGATTAATTAAGAGACTGAATCTTGAGGGTGTTGTATATGACTTTTAAAATTAGACCACAGAATTAAAAGTTTTGTACTATGATTTTAAGTATTTTTCTTCCAATATGAGCCTATAGCTCCTGTGTTTGGTGGGTTCAAAGATTTTGTGAGATTTCTCATCCCTTCTCTTTCTAGTGCCACTACTTTTCTTCTTACAAACGTTTTGGTTTTTAGAAGAGTGAAAAAAGGTGAAAAGTGATCAACCACAAGTTGGCTCATATTGTCTTTAACAGTAATTTTATATTTTAACAGATTATTCCATTATATTACTGATCAAAGGAGGAAATCTGTCCAGTACAAAAACTTATCAAGACCTGGTCAAAAAAACGTATGGTCTTGTAGGTTATCTAATCCTTTCAACTCTCCAGTTTTTATATCCATTTATTGGTAAGATCACATAAAATATAAATGTTTAAGTTTTATAAGTAACAAGCTTTTTCACATTCCTTCATTGATTCACTGGTTGAATATTAAGAACTGATAAAGAATGGACTGTATATGCTTCTTTGCCATTTTAAAAAAAATTAAGATTTATGTTGTGGGTTCTGAAGAATGACAGAGGAGTAATTCAATCAATTGAAGGATCAGAATAATAGAAATGAACTGAAGTGTAATAGCAGAGAAATTTGTGATCACACATAAAAATTAATGGCAAAAATAGCTAGAAAAATAGCAAAGGAGATTCTAAGTTGAGTAGCAGAGCACAAAGTTGATGTGTCTGAAACAAAGGGACAATACGAATTTAGGAGTATACTGAATTAATATTTTTTTCAGAGATGCAATATTATTGAAATTGGGGAAGCCACTGCTTAGGTCTTGCTAGAATATTATGTGCTGTCATTGCTCTCCAAAAGCATTAGTTCAGTCTCATACCCAACGAGGTACTAGGAAATTGGGCACTCAAGGCCCCTTTGAAGAAGAAATAGTAAAAGGACAGGTATCATCTGGGCAGGAATTTATTAGTCCAGAAGTTTGAAATAAAGTTATATTCTGACTCTGTGCCCTGCTGAGATAACATAATTAAATCAAATCTTAAATAATCTTGGTATTTTCACACATGGGGCTGCAAGACATGATGACTTGAGATATCAAGAGTCTGGACTACGTGATCACAGAGTCACAGATCAAAATTCCTATTTTGGGTCTGACTACAGGTACCTGAGATTTTTAAGGGTGATTTTTACTGCAGGCAACAGTGTTACACATTTAATTACACTCCTTTGTAAATCAGCTACTCCATTAATAATACAAAAAAGAATTGTAAAGGTCTCAGTCCTTACCATAGAGCTATGTTTGTGCTCTTGTATATGTTTGAATTAATTTACGTTAGTAGTGTTAATGACTTACAGTTTCACAACATTGAATATTTATGTATAGTTAAGGTTAATATCTGAATATATGCTGTCTAAATGCTGAAGACCACGAGAATGTATAAATAGATTTTGTGTACATATACACATGTGCACAAATTTAGGCACTCCTAGTGTAAGAGTTAGATAAGAATGAAATATGAGTGTTATGGCCACAGCACTTATTAATGAGAGGGAGGAATCAAAGTCCATATCTGGTATCTTAATCTATTTTCTCCTCCTTTTTTTTTGTTTTTTTGTTTAGAGAGTTTGCTAGCTTTTTGCATGAGCTAGAAAGTTCCTTGCATTTCCTTGCAGAAGTGATTAGACTAACACAGGAAATTTACTAAATAGGAACAAGCATTTGAAAATAAACTGACAAAGAATTTCTATTTGAAACAGTTATATAAAGCCTCTTTTATCCTCTTCTGAAGTAAGTTTATATGGCCACTCAGCACATTGGCCTTGCTTATCAGTCTGAATTATTGATTAGGTTGTACTTGTTTAAAAAAAAAAAAAAAAAGGAAGTGTTAAATAATTATTTTTTTAAACCTGAAACTTACAAGTTCTTGCTGCTAGCCAGAATTCATATTAGATGGATAGTGACATATAATCCTGAAGTCTAAAATATGTGTGTATTCAGTGTTAATGAAATATTTTGGATATGACTTGTACTAACAAAAAAATTATTTTCTTTAAGCTATGATCAGTTACAACATAATAACAGGAGATACTTTAACTAAAGTTTTTCAGAGAATTCCTGGAGGTAAGATACATTTAAAAAATTTAAGAATGGGGGATTATATATTGGATAGAAGCCTAGCATAAGTATTTTGGAATTGCCTGTAATTTAGCTTCTAAATTACTCTTAAGTTTAGTTCAAATTAAGATCTTGAAGCATATGTCTATGAGTGGTGTTTTTTGAGTTTGTTTTTTTTCTTTAATAAGCCTTTCCCAAATAAAAACTATGAATCCTAGTCCTTGGCTATCAGTGGACTCAGTGTCAGGGAAGAGACCAGATGCTTCAGTGAAATACTAAGCAAATAGAAGTGAGTCTTCTACAGTTGAGTATTTACAAGGTTATTGGGTTTTGTTTGTTTGTTTAGATATTTCTTATAATAATAATAAAAATTTAAATAGCAAAACTGTACTTCATCTAGTGAATAATTCTGGATAAGTTGCAAATAATATAATGAATGTAATGCTTTTTAACTCATGCTCCCTTGTTTCCCTTCCTGTGCTCTAAGTTTTCATTCACCGCAGCACCAGTGGAGCAATTTGTGTACGTGTTTGATATCTACTTTAGCACAAAAGCAGCTAAGTTAAAACATTCTTCACTGGGAAATTAAACTGAGAGAAAGCATGTCTGTAATGAAGTGGAAATGTGTGTTTGTATGAACTGTTTCATTTCCACAGAAGAGCTGTGATTTACAGCATGTGAAACCTGAAAGGTGTGGATGTGGTTTTAATTGTCACACTCTGTTGTTCTCTGAATACCTGATCAAATTGATAGTGACAGTGACTATCTAATAATTTATGTATAATGTGACTTCTGTAATGGGGGGAATCCCCAGCATGGCAAACCTTATTGCCTGTCTAGTAGAATACCTGCCTGGAAAGAGGTGGGAAAGCCTAATAATCTCCCAAAGAAAAGAGGCAATGGAACACTGAGTTTTCCATGTCAATTGCCAGCCACTTTCCAGCCACAGTTATTCATCAAGTATTCATTCAAGCCAATGATTTATGGTGGCCTCACTGAAACTTGGAGATGTTTTATTTTAAGTTGTCATTGGCAGGAGAAAACCCACCAGTTATGCAAACAAATCCCACTGATTGCATGGAATATTATAAAAGTATTGTTGCCTTCACTTGGTAATCTACTTTGCAAGTAGAAGCTGACTAATGGCAAGAAAGGAGATGCTCAAAAGCAACCTCAAAAATTAATTTATTTTAGGCCGTGTCTTAGAGAGCAATGCTATCCTAAATAGCACAGTAATTGGTGTCAACCCAGAGTATCAAAAAATTCTCAAGACTAAATGGCAGAAAGAAGTAGTAGAATTTTTTACTTGAAGTCTTCCAGCATCAATCCAGACATGATGAAAGACATTAATACCAATCTACACAAAGGAATTCAGACTTTGCAATTTTGATTTAATATATCCCATATGTTATGCATTTGGTTTGAATTTGCAGAATTCTTGAATTTATGCCCATGCTGTGCATGGCATTCTCAGTGTTAGTTAATGCCTAGTTTTCAGTGTTACATAGCCTGAGTAAAGGGAATAAAAGCTTGATCACCAACAGTTTGTTACTTCTAACCTTTCAAATATAGCTAATCTCTTCCTCAAGTTAGTCTCTTAAAGAAATAAATTATTTTCTTTTTTGCTTTAGTTGGGCTGGATAACGTGCTTACCGACCGTCACTTCATAATTCTTCTTACCACCATCATCTTTACCTTACCTATATCTTTATATCGAGACATAGCAAAATTGGGAAAGGTAAATCATAACAGCAGTTGATTTTCGGTTTATTGTTCTGTATGCCATTGAAAATAAGTGCCAGTCATAACTTCATGTAAACAATTAACAAATGCATCATGCTGCTCAAAGGACAACCATTCAGCAGCTTGCTGTCTGAAGTCATGTTTATATCTTTACAGGTATCTCTTCTTTCTCTGATTCTAACTGTTGTCATCCTGATTATTGTGATGGTGAGAACAGTAACCTTCAGTCCACAAGTGTGAGTATTCTTATACTTACCACAAAGTGAACTTTTGTTCATATATAATCTGTTATTTACTACTGCATTTACCTGCGTGGTTGTGGGACATGCCTGCTTTGGAAGAGACAGATAATTGAAAAATCTCTATCAACAGCAATGCAAAATGAACACTTAAATATACTTCATCCTTTCTAATTTTTTCTTTTACTGGGTATAAGTAAATTTAGAGAAAGTCTCAAAACCCCTAGAGATAAATGGGTAATTATGGATGACTAATAGCAGGTGGGTCCTGGATTGGCATATGAGATTGTGAATATAGGCAGTCTCACAATAATGGAAAAAAAAAATAAATTTCAAATGACAGACAATTATTGAAATAACTACTATCTTGGAATATTTCTTTTTCTGATACGATAAATATAATAATTTCTTACTAAAAATCAAATACAAATACTGAGAATTTTAAAATAATAAAATAATAAAATCTTTTTATCCTTTGAGAAAACAACTATATAGTATGAAAAACTCTCACAGCACTCATACTCTGAAAGTAGTATTTAACATTGGCATTGAACTGTTCTAGACAATTTAGTCATAAGTATGTGTGGTGACAATATTTTTATTATTATATTGCAAGAAAGTTTTATGAATCTATTATTTTTCCTTAAGGGCTTAGAAGGGCTCTTTTTTTTATCATCCTTTGAATGTATAGATTTATTAATAAAGATGACAAATTTTGTTTCTGAACATGCTTTTTTATTTATTGGAACAGGTTTATATGGTAATTCTTATGTTTCCCTAAGCAGATTCTTCTACCAGGATTGTTTCATCAGTGTTAGGCACAATTGTTCATTTGCATTGCTGCTGTGATACATGGGTTAATTGCAGGGTATTCAGGTTTAATGGTGGGAAGATGCCTAGAATAGCAGTTTCTTAAGTTGTACCAGATGATGTTGTCTATCATCCTCAAAAATCTCTCTCTCAGAACAGTGTGGAACTTCCTTCCCCACTATATTTCTGGAGCAGCATGTTTTTCATACTGTGTGTCAAAGGGATATTTAAAAGGTTAATCTCAAAACTCCCTGTTAAAAAAGGAAGAAGCTATATATAATAGTTACTGATAACCTTGTTGCTATGGTAACATTTCTTCTCCACAGTTGTGATTCACTGAAAAATATGGAATGCATGGTTTTATTATTTCTTACAATACATGCTCTTTAGATTTGAGTGATTCTTGAAGTTTTACTTCTGAATTCTTTACATACTTCCGTGTCTGCCTTTACACTTCTTCTTTTCAAAAATGCATCTAGCAACTTGATAAACAGTTGGTAATATTTTTTTCCTCACCAACATTCTCTAATGTCTATTTTTACTATCTATGCTGTTTTTATTTTAGAGTTAGACATAGACATATATTTTAATTGTTAAAACTCTTTTCTATTTTGTTAGTTGTATAATGGTATGACTTTTTTTTTTGCAATGAAAAGAAAGATCACTGTTATATTTAATATGAGTCTCATCATATTACAAGTGAAAGAAGTGAATTAACACATTTACTGTGAATCCTTATTGAAATACAACAGAAGTCAGAGTTCCCAAAGAGATTTTTAAAAGTCATTATTATGAAAGCACAGTCCTTGTATCTGTCATATAGGAAAAGAATTTGTAGAATCCTGGGTAAAGGCTTGATAGGGACAAGAATGTTTAATCCCTACAGTTGTTATATGGCAGAACTGATTATGTGCCTGCCATTGATGACAGGTGATTGTCAAGAACAAACTAGACAGTTCCATGGTTTCCCATTCCAATCTGTAACTAGCCTTTTTTTATTAATTCTTCCTGTAAAAAAAATTGCAATTTGTCCCCCTTTGGAGATCTTTCTATAGACTAAATAAGCACAGTTCCTTTAGGGTTTGTCTTTTTGTCGTTTCCTGTGCTTCTAATCATGCTCAACTGCTGCCTTAAGTTTTCTGCAAATTAAAGTGGAATTCTGGTGCTCCATCTGCCTGGGATGTTCCCTCTGTGGAGCAGAGGAGAAAGATTGATGTATCTTACATGCAAACTGTTGAAAGGTCCCTTTCAATCTGTATCCCCTGGGGATTGCCATGCCTCTGTTTATGTAACCTAGTTTGATGTTAGCCTCTTTTGAAAATAGGATGATGTTATGAATGTGCCTTGAGTTTGCAGTCTAGTAGAACTACCAAGCATGAGGTACTCTGCAGAACTGGATGCTGGTGAATGTTCCTTTCTTTGATACTCTTCTCATGATGTTTGGGATTTTTTTTGTTTGTTTTTTTGTTCTTCCTGCCTTATTCTTCTGAAGCCTTTCTGTCCTCTACATAACTGTAGAATTTGTCATTACAGAATTGAATGCTGCTTTTTCAGATAATTTCTCCATTTACCAACATATTTATGATTTTTCTTTTTTTCCTCCCATTCTCTAGCATGATTGTGTTAATTGCACATTTCATGCTTTGCATTAAGGATACTTTTTGCTTTTTGTTCCATCATTCAAGTCATGGCTGAGTACATTCAAAAGTACTGGACTCAGGTCAGGTTCCACTGGAATCCCATTTGGATATCTTCCCACTTTGATAATTACTTTCTGAGTAGTAATTGGTTTTCATTTCCCTTTAGATTTTTCAAAGTGAATACTTCTTCCCTTTGAGAGGTGCAAGATCATTACATGGAAATGATAAAACTTTTTTTGCTTAAATGCAATCCATGCTCTAGTTGAAAAATAAATCTCTTATTTGGACAACAAAGCAAAAAAGGATGTTTTCTGCAATAATGTGAAACTTTCTGTAATGTTTTTGAAAAATAAATCTCTTATTTGGACAACAAAGCAAAAAAGGATGTTTTCTGCAATAATGTGAAACTTTCTGTAATGTTTTTGAAAAATAAATCTCTTATTTGGACAACAAAGCAAAAAAGGATGTTTTCTGCAATAATGTGAAACTTTCTGTAATGTTTTAGACCATCAGAGAAACAACAAGATTATTACTATTTTAAACAGGAATTACAAGGTTTTGAATATTGCTTCTTTTTGTTTGTTTTCCTCTTTATTTGCTTTGGGTTTGGGGCAGGTTGTTCAAGGACATTTTAGGATTTTATTGTAACATTCTCATGAGAAAAACAAAATGCATTTAAGATGTAGGGTTACTTGGTTTAATTTATTTCCTCTTACGACAAATATAAAACTGAGGTACTTCTTTTTTCCAGTTTTGGTTTTGATAACTATCATCCATATGATTATTGTTAACTGAATGACATAAACCTGCAATAGAATCCAGTGTTCTGGATTATTAAGAGTTCATTCTCAGTATTTTAAGATGTTGGATAAAAATACATTTTGACTTGATCTTTATTCCCATCTGCTTATAGCTGGGTATTTACTTACTGTGATCAGAAAAATTAGGTAAGAATTAATTCCAAGTGTAAAGTGCAGCATGTTAATACTGCATGGAAAAACTTCATGCTTCAAACCTGAAACTAACATTCCTTGCTGTAAAAAGAAATATTTTATATAGCTTATAAAGAGGGATCATTTTAATTTAATTTGGTGTTCTTCAGCAACAATGCTATGATGTTGTGTCTCCATAATACATAAATGTCTGTGAGAAACTTCAAGAGCATCTGCTACGCATAAAGAGGATGTGAGAACTACTCAACTGGCAGCTGATCACAGGGATAAAACACCAAGGGCTCAGGAAAAAAACTTGAAAGTAAAAAGTTCTTTCCTTCATATAAAAAAATCCAGTAGTAAGCAAAGTTAAACTTTAATGTGTGATGAAATTAAAAAAAAAACAACCAAGCTACTTTATATTTACAGAACTGTTAAGTAATTCATTAAGGAAGAAAGAAGAGTAGAAGTAGCTGTATCTAAGTTGGGCTGACATAATAGCTTTGCCTTGTCTGTGTTCTTTAACAAGATGACTTTGATTAATATAAAATCCAAGGCTAATGTGAGCCGTACTCATTTTATTTTCATTATATTGATTAAAGTTATATTCAGCATCTATGTACTTTTCAGTATATTTAAACTTTCAAAAATCAAAAAGACCTAAAAATGTATTTTACCTTAGAATATAATTAAATTGAAATATTACAAATAATTTCTTAAGTGTTTAAATCATTGAATTAAACCTGAATAAATCTGTGATATGATTCTGGATTAGTTGTTAACTGCTGGTTTGTACCAAAACTTGGCAGTTTGACACTGATCTTCAATCCAAAACAATGGAAGTCCTTTGCTCATTCCAACATGTAGCTCCTTTGTCAAAAATGTGACTTTGTTCCTCTCTAGAAGTCACTTCTGTTTTTTCAAGTCAGTGTTTCATAGCCACAAGCTGGTTGAGATCAGGGATATTTATTTCTCTTGCCTTCATTAAAGATGTTTTGCTTCTCATGCACTCTTCTGCTGCAGCATATTTTTGTATGACATTGATCTTAAGATGGGGACTATTATGCTGCAAATGTTTTAGAAGAAGTAAAAGATAGGCCGTCTTAGACTGCCAAAGAAATTTGCCTAACTCTTACTCATCTGGATGCTTACCCTGTTAGGATGTCTTATCCTTTGCCTTGTTCCTTTGTTCTTCTCAATTTCCCTGTTCTTATGTAGATAAACATGAATATTTTCAAAACTTTTTAGAACTCATTTTTATGTTTATTATGGTATATTTTCACTTACATGTACTGAAGACTGAGTAAAATCCTATTTTCCTATTCTCTAGGTCTGCTTCGTTGCTAGGCCTCACTACCTTCAGTCTGTCTTCCTTTTGTCTTAGTTTCAGCTAAGACTTTTTCCTGTATGAGAACTCTCCTAGACTGTCTTTTTACTCAATCTTTTACTATTTTTGTTCCAAGAACTACAAGGAAATTACATCTCAGGTTTTACTTTGTGTTTTATCTTCTACTATATATGATAGACAGTACAGCTGTCCACAAGTGCATTTAGTTCAAAAATGTATTTCTTCTCTTACCTGTCATTGTTTCATCTAACTAATACTACTTCAGCGTGAAAAATCTTCCTGTTCATGCAGGCATAGCCTATGCTTTTGTACACCAAGTGAGAAGCAGAGAGCTAGCTGATTTTGTCATTTCATGGATTTTCACAGCTAATGCTATTCTTGTATTAGCAGCAGTTAAAATCTACCCCTAATAACTCCTAACAAGAATGTAGGTCAGAACAAAGGTCCCCTCAAAAAAAAAAAAAAATCATCTTGAGCAGTAGCAGCAGGATTGAAAAACCACAAAGCATCCTGTATTCTTGTGATATTCTTTCAATGTGTGTATGCATCTGCCTACAGAGATGCATATATTTATATCAATGTGTGTCTGTTTACTTGGGCAGATGATGTTTCCATTCGCTGCCCTTTGACTTGTGAGTGATTCTATGTGATTGTTAACTATTTGGCTCTTACATAACTAACACCTACTGTTCTCTGACACCGTTTTCTCTTTCTGAGAAGTCTTTCTATGAAGTCTTATTTTATATAGAGACTTTCATGTCACCTGCACCCTTTTCCAGTAGCTTTTCATAAGTCTGTGTGTTCTGCCGACTCATCTTGGGGGTAGTTTCTTGTTGATGTGATCACAGCTCTAGAACTGTTGAATCTCAGTTCCAAACACTCAGAAATGAAATTTCTGGCTGTGTGCTTTCACTGCATGAGATCCCTCTATTCCCACGATTTGAAAATGTTTTTCAAAGCACATGCAGCAGTTACTGAAGTTACTGAAGAAAATAGCACAACTCTATCAGCATACATTGTAGGACATTACAAGCTGCTGGTAGTGTTCAAATCAGGGATCTGAAATTCTTCCTCTGTTCTGCAAATAGGATGGAAGGAATTTATCTTCTTAGGCTGCTAAATAAGCAGGATTTTGTTATTTTGGATTTTTTCCCCCAAATAATACTCCTAATCTGATTTGTCATTCATTGGTAAAGCAATGAAATATCTTGGTCTTTTACATATTGCTAGTGCATAAGCTAACACTGTGCAAGGGGAAAACCAGCTCCTTTGTTTTTGTTTTTTTTTTCATTAATTGGCCACTTTATATTAAAAACATTTCAAGTGAAATTCCTGTGCTTTCTGAATTCCCTTTTTAAATCTATTTATAGGAGCTCATAATATAGTTAAAACATTGCACAGGATATACTGTTTTCATAGAAATTAAATGTGTTTCAGGCAAAACCATTCTTTATTTGCATTTATTTATTTGCATTTAAAAATATTTTGGTTTATAAGGTATTAGATAATCTAACTTAATTATTACTAGAAAGAGTCAAAGAAAACTGATAAATTCTGCTCTCAAAGGAAAATATAAAACAAATTTTCATTTTGTATGTTTATTATCAAAGCTGACCTCTAGTGGTTACAGAATGGAACAAATGTAATGTTGGCTTCCTTTGTACTCTTTTTATTTTGAAATATTATTGCAATTTTTTTCAATCAGATGTGAATGTTTTCCTGAAAAAAATACATTTGTAATTATTAATATTAATTTTCCAGACACATCTCTAGGTGTAGTGATTTGAAATCAGGGGCACTATAGTATTAAGGGAGCTTATATAAAGAACAGCAGCTATGGAGGGTCAGAACTCCTATTTCTCGAGACAAATACCAGAGAGCTCTATTTCATCTATAGTACTTTACATCTACTTGCTGAGTCTGAGGATATTTTAGGAGGGCCATATTCAGCTGCTTAAGGCTTAAAGCTGTATGTTACAGCAGTTCAAGACAGTATACTGTACCTGAGGACAAAATAGGGAACTTTATGTTCAGGTTCTGTTAACTTCAAAGTTAAGCTTCGCAACCATAGCTTAAGAGCTGAAAAGCTGCTCTAAGTCTGAACTGAATGCGCATTAGGTACTTTAAATCTGGGTTTTATTAATAGGAAAAAGGAAGAATTGACTATTTGAACTCAAGAAATAGTAAGATATGAGTTCTGAAAGAGGAAATTGCAACTTTTTTTACCTTTTTTTATTATTACTTTTATTTTAATCTGTTTATTTTTAGGGGCTGGAGGTGTAATTTAAACATTTGAAAGCAATGAAACCTGGCATAGCATATGCCACTGCAGCTGTCAAAACCAGCGAGGGGGAGAGATCACCAAAGAGGCAGAGATAAAGCTGCCATTGTCACCTTCACAGAGCTGGCCTGAGTGCCATACTGCTTCCTAGGGCAGTAGGAAAAGAGCATCTTAAGGCCTCAGGTGGCAGCAGCTTTCCCTCTAAATAAAAACAGAACAATCAAGGTTAGCAGTAGCCAACTTTTTAAGAGCAAGCTTCTGTGGATTGTTTTTCATTGTCTGTTCTTTAATATTACAAATTCAATATTTAACTAGCTTGTGAATTTCATTTGATGTTTTTAGCAAATTGCATTTCTGGAAAAGGATGTTTTGTGTCTTTCCCTATTTTTTTCATTTTGGCTCTTTATTCCAAGATGAAGTTCATGTTTTTAACAAAGTTTGCTGATGGTCCTCTTCTAAGCATTGCAGTTACCACAGGTCCAAATCTGTGAGCATATCTTGGAGGAGGTGTGGGGAATACTACATTCTTGCCTGACTGTAAAAGTCTCCATGTACTGTCTTACAATTTCTTTTATGTCTTAGGAAGTAGCAGAATCTCTTTACTATGAGGAACAGTTGGAAGAGGTGTAAAGAAAGGCAAACTCCCTCACTTGATTTGTAGCCTAGTAAAATGGTATCTCTAGACTGCATGGATTACATGTTTAAATTCAAAGGTAGAAATTGCCTCTAAATAGTCAGAGGACTTTTTCAGTTGAGATAACCTTAGTCAGAAGCAGTAACAGCTTTTACCTTCCGTGTTGCTGTTTCTTGGTATATGCTGACTTGAAGAGTTTATGTACAAAACTGAAACAGGCTGACATTTTTGACTGTAAACACTGGTTACAGAAATAATTGAATCAAAACAAGGGAGATGGGAAAGGTTTCAGCTTGTTGATAAACACTGAGGCTGTTTCAGAGTGTTCTGGAGATCTGTCTAGCAGCAGTTCTGTATTACAGCATATTACTTGAGTAATTTTTAATAACTGATAATTGAAAAAGGGTTATCTATTTAAATGTCTGTTTTAGACCCAAATCAGAAAATGCATGGATATTTGCAAAATCAAATGCAGCACAAGCCATTGGGGTGATGTCATTTGGTAAGTGGTTTTTGCCGTTAGTTTTCTTTTTCAATATTAAGATTAATTGTAAGAAACTCTTTAGTATTTTGAACCAAGATTTTTTTTTTTTTTAATATTAATGTTAAGCTGGTGTAGGAAAAAAATGAAATTGACTGAATGATCCATAAATCCATATGAATGTCATTTTTATTGTCATTAACCTCATCCATTGTCCATTTGGCCCTAGAGGCTTGCCACTGTAGCAGAGACAGTGTGCACGTGAGTCCAGCTCACCTGTGCAGGTCATCCTAAAGCCCCTGCATCAGTGGGTGCATCTGACTGATAAACTGAGGGGGCTGGGATCATTCTGCATTCCCTTGGGTAACCTCTAATGGAAAAGACCTCATTTTGAAATCTGTTCCTGCCTGCAGGATCTGGTATATTATTTCCTGTTAACATTGTGATAATCTGGGGCCTCCCAATAATTGCTTCTGCCTAAAATGGATGCCATTTGAAGTCTGAAAGTAGCAAATGGCTCTGTAGATTTTAAAAATCTTCTCAAATCTGCTGCTGGGTTCTTAAGTAAAAGAAGAGCAAGAAGAGGAAATAGCTGTGGAATGGAGATGTGGAGGGCGGAAAATGGCATAGCATTTAAGGATAATGTAATCAGAATCATCTCGAGATGAATATAAACCTTCATCAAATCAACTAAGCAAGCAAAGGTTCAAGCCATTTATCTTTGCCACTCATTGCAAGATTAATGTTTGTATTTAATAATGAGTGGATTCAAACCGTGCTGTCTCTATGCATTTATGCATGAATTCATACATTTGCTTTAACTGTCACGTGTGTTTCAGCATTCATCTGCCATCATAACAGCTTTTTAATATATGGGTCTCTGGAAGAACCCACATTAAAGAATTGGTCTCAAGTCACACATATGTCTGTGGCCCTTGCTCTTGTCATCAGTGTAGTGTTCGCTGCCTGTGGATATATGACTTTTACAGGATACACAGAAGGTAAACTGCTTGATCCCTCAATTTTGGTGCTTGCTATAATCCTTACATTTCTGCCTTTCTGTCTGATTTTTTCTGTAAACATCTTGTCGACTGTAAAAATGCAAAAATCAATTTGTGCAGAAATAGGACATTCCTCATAGTTACCCAACAACCAAAACAGGATCCAAAAATGTCAGCTACATGCTAATAGCTGTCAGATTCTCAAGCATAAGCCCTCACCAGTGGAGTCCCATTTGAATACTTCCATCATTGAAACACTTTGAAGACTACACAGCTATGATTTATCCACGTGGTCCAGCAGCAGAGAGCAGTAAGAACAAAATTTTCCTACAGGGTATCTGGTATATATCTCTGTATATTTTCTTACATTTTTTCCTGTCTGTACTAATACAGCATCCTAAAGTTAGAGATGCTTCCTATCTTTGCAACAGCTGTTCTGGCGTTACTAATCCTACTGTCCCCTCTGTGGGTATATGAATACACATAAATGTATATAATCAACATTGCATCATGCTATTTAACATTATTTTCTTGAAGTGAAAAAGGTATGCTCATAAGAACAAGGTATAAATTGGTTTCAGTGCATTACTTTCTTCAGGGAAAATGCACATTCCATAAGCAAGCATATTTTCTGTTACTTAATAGTGACATTCTGGATTGTAGGAAGAGGCTTCCAAGCTTCTTCCTTTACTGGTGAGCAGCAGCATTCAGTTGAGAACAGAGAATTGTGGATGGGGACTCCTGGTTTATCTGTTCCTTTTGTCCTGCTTCCAGTGCTTACTCCAGCAGAGTAAGTCACTGTCCAAGGCTGAATGCAGGCTGGCTGAGAACTTTCAAGTACAGAAAGCTCTGCCTGCAGCTCCTCCTCAGCTTATGACTCTTGTGTTAGATGTTCCATCTCACCTTCTGTCTCCCCTGTCAAAATCTTATGGCTGATTAAAGTACACCTTTATTGCTTCTTCAGTGCCATTGTGATCCCTAAAGCAGTAAATCTGGTCTCACAAAAGAGAACTGGTAGATCATCTGGTCACTGTCTTGCACTGTCTCTTGTGCTTCAGAGATCATTACTACAGATTCTTTGTGGTAAACATCAAGCAAGATGATTTGAATTTTATAGCGATGCTTTTGTTTTTAGATATAAGATGATTTGCTGGTAATAATCCGTATGTTTTTAATGGGCTTTTGGGGTCAGAATACTTGAAATTCTTCTCTACAGCTTATTAGCTGTGATTACATATTATCAGAGAAATGCAGTTCTCTTCGGGTAACTCTTACCTTTTTATATGTAATTGTTGTTCTAGGGAAAATCTGTCTTTTACACATAAGCTGTCTTTCTGAATCTGTCACATATTTATTTAATCAAACCACCAGCATCTCATACAAAAATCTATGTTACGGGGAAGATAACAGATGAAAAACTCTGATATGTATATTTTAAAATATTTTTTGAAGATAAATGCTACTGGAGGTGAAAACACTGCTAGCAGCAGGATAAGCTGAAAGTTGCTTCTGGACATAACTTGTGACTGCTTCTAGTTACATGTCAGAAGAGGGGATCAGAAAAGCTCAGTTACTCCAGTAACTTGAGCTTCAAGTTGCAAATATAGGTAAATGATGTGACATTCAAGCTAATTGGTGTTTTGCTATTCCTCAGGAGATATATTTGAAAACTACTGTAGAGATGACAACCTTGCTACATTTGGAAGGTTTTGTTATGGAGTTACTGTAATTCTGACTTTCCCCCTTGAATGTTTTGTGACCAGAGAGGTAAGAATTCATTATATTTTCCTTTTAACGCTGTTGTTATATATTAATAATATTCTCACATTATCAATACATATTGTAGCTGAAGTCTATGGTTGATCTGTGATAAATGGCAGCATATTTTATCCTGCTACTTGCAATGAGTATGGGGACTAGTAGTGTTAAGACACTGGCCATATAATGTTGTTTTACATTTATTATAATATTAGTCAACATTATATTAATAATTACTTAATAATATCAGGACTGCCAAAAATTCCAAGTTTGGCATGAATGACATTGTTGTTACTGTGTTGAGAGTAGCCAAAAAGACATACCTTTCATTCTTAATAGTTTTCCTTTTTCGAAGTATCTCCATCTAGGAAATCCATCAATTCAATAATTGTAAGTGATTTATTCTGTAATGGGCAGATGAGAAAAAAGTAAATCCTAAAATCCTACAGGTATAACTAACTCAATTTGGAAAGTGTTCTGCAATTTTAGTTATGATTGTTATGAATTATTTTTGGGAGCAGATGAAGATGTTTTCTTGAAGCAAGGTAAGTAAAATTCAGCTAGTATATTCTCACCTATTCCTTTAATTTCCTAAGGTTAGAAGGTTTGGAGTAAGCTGTTTGATAACATATGAAGAAAAATCAAGGTTTAAAATTGTGGTTCTGTTTCAGGTGATTGCCAATGTGTTTTTCCATGGGAACCTCTCAACAGTTTTCCATGTTGTTGTGACAGTCATAATCATTGCTGTGGCGACTGGTGTATCATTAGTGTATGATTGCCTTGGAATAGTTTTAGAGCTGAATGTAAGTGAACCTGTGTACTCTTTTATTTAATCACTTCATAAATCCAAACTTTGTAAAATCCATAGCTCTACTGAAAATCTTATCTAATTTGACATAGTCAGTAGTAGTGTCAGAAGAAGGAATTACTGCTTCAAAAACAGATAACTAAAAGTGAAAGGAAGTTCCAAGAAGTAAAATTCATATGGTTGGGGGGGAGGGTTTTAGAATAGTTTTGTAGATAAGGCAAGTGTCTATGACTTACCAAATATGTTTGAGCCACAGTAAAAATCACTAAAATACTCATCCAAACTGTATAGTGGTACTGAATTTAGCATTTATTTTTCTACTCCCTGCTTCTGATGAAGTTGGCAAATTACTAAACACTGGGGCAGATTTTAGTGGCTGCTTTGTGCCAAAGGGGCAAAAAACGAAGAGGGAGGTAGAAAGAAAGAACCAGTGGTAGCTAAGCAGCCGAGATGGTCACTGGAAATATACAATTCCCTCAAAAGCAAGCCTCTATCAATGCAGTGGGTTTTTTTCCTAAGCAATTATTCAGTACTCAAGCTGGTACCTTTATTCAGTTACAAATAGAAGTTGATAGCCAGGCATTTGCATGGGTAGCTCCTATCTTGTGGGCTTTTTTTCCTTTTCCTTTTTAAGAGAGAATTTGACAATACAGCTGTAGGTACTTATTGGATGTAACGATTGTGCTCAGAAAGATTGTTCAGTCTTGATATTTAGCAGTAGGGAAAAATTAACAGATTATTTATGTGTGAAAGAAGGTGATCTGTCTTTTCAGCTGGCTTTCTGTCCAGCAGAAGAGCTGTCTTTTGGCTTTTCACCACAGATAGCATTTGATACTATTTCTCTGGCCCTACTTTCTGGTTTTGGAACAAAACACAAGCCATTGTGTTTGCCTGGTGGTAATTCCCCCGGGAAACTATTGGGTCATATGGGAGGCAAAGGGCCACAGAATTTGCTTTTTTCTTTCGTTATTCTTTTACTGGGATGCTGATTTGTGTTACTTCACAGACCTAAATCTTAATTTTCATGGAGAAGGTACTTTGTGTTTGTACCTATTTCTGATGTCTATACTGATCACTATTAACAGGTTCTACCATACAAATATTGGAACTTTTGTACAAATGATGATATAAAGTTATTACTTAGTCGCCATAATTAAATTGAAACATAGTGTTTGTTAAGTATGTAACAAAATAAACCTTCAAAATTTCTACATAAAATTGCTCCCTTTTGGCATGTAACTCATATGCTAATCTGAAGTGTTTTTACTATAAAAAGAATTTTTAAAAGTACTTTTTATTTTTTGTCCCTTTCTAAGAGCATTTAAAGAGGAGCTGAATTTTTAGTGAGAATAAAGGTTCTACTCTGTCAAAAGGAGCTATGCTTTCATAGGGAAGTCAACCTAAATCAGGTTATAAATGTCAAAACTGATCAGAATTCTTTGAACTGCTACATGATGCTTCTACTTTTCAAAAGAATTTGTTCCTTTTAAAGGCAGTGGTATATCTAAACTGCTCCGTGGAATTATCTTAAATATTTTAATTCTGTTCAAGTATTGAAGAAATATGTTTGCACTTTTACTCTATCTCTTAAGCTGAAAATCTTTGAGTAATAAGACATAATACTTCTTGCAGTGTTAAAATATTATTCTGTATCAGCAAAGCAAAAACATTTAAATAAGTCTTAATTATTTGGAATAGTTTAACAGATATTTTTTGCATATTATTTGGGACTTTGAAAAAAGAGATTTCCATATAGCACCATGGGAAAAGGACTTCATCCTCTGTTTTTACTGTTGCATCAGTCTAATGACAACTGTTTAAAAATTTAGGTTCTTGTTCTTCACATCTAAATAAACATGCTTATGAGGTTTTTTCTATTGCTCTTTCCCACACACAGGGAGTTCTGAGTGCTACCCCACTTGTTTTTATCATCCCATCAGCGTGTTATCTCAGGCTGTCCAAGGAGCGGTGGAACCATTCAGATAACCTCATATCCTGCCTGATTCTTGTTCTTGGTGTGCTAGTGATGGCAGTTGGGTTTGTTATGACTGTCTTGCATCCCCAGGAATGTAGCCATGGAAAAGAAATGTTCTACTGCTCCCCTAGTAATGCTTCCTTACACAACAGCACACTTCCACCATAGGTAGCACACCAACCTCCAGGCTAGATCAGGCATATGTCATAGTGAGCCATACATGCCAGTTTAAAAGAGAGTGGAACAAAGATTGTGTTTTGAGATGCACTCAAGGATTTTAAACTGTGTAACTGCATTTACATACTTGATTTTGTGCTGCCATCCTTTCTCAGGTAAGACTTCAGTTTTGACTTTTGAAACACAAAATCTCAGAGGTGCCTTTCAGCAGACCTTACTTGAATACCTGCAAGCCTACCAAAAAGGTTGCATTTTTTAAACTTAGTCTGCAATGCTGTTTAAACGCGATAAATTAAATGGTTTGGAATATAAACCTTTCCCATGTTTCATTGATTTAACTTAGTTTTTATTAATTTTATAATCTTTCATGTATATTTATTAGCATACTATAGTATGGGAGTGTTTTGAAGTCCTGAGAAAAAGTATGTCTGGATCTCTATGTATTACAATTCTGCTATTAAATCGAAAGACCCTTATTAATTCGGTCTTTGATTTTGCAGTAACTGTCCTTTAGAGATAAAGGTTCTCTTTTACTGGATCTTGAGTCAAAGGAAATTTTGTATTCTGACTGAACTGTAACTGATACAATTTAATTGTAACTGTTACAATATGTGGTCTTGTAATTGAAAGATATTGCACAAATACATCCACAAGAGTGGATTTAAAAAGATTCAACTAGGCAGTCTTTGTAAAAATTTCAAGATTGATGAAGAAGGAAATTACATTGCAGCTCAATTCTTACATTTATAATATTATTCATTATTTCTGAAACTGAATTGAAACTAACATTCTAAACCTGATTATCATTCTAGTCCTCTGTTTCTTTTCAGTATATGACTAATGATTTTGCCATGGTTTGTCAAATTCTGGTGATTTGTTATGTTTTCCAAAATTCATTTAACATAAAGGATTCATGTATATATATGTATATGTATAAATATACATATATACATAAGTATATATTCAAATAGACTCACGTGCCTATAGAATAGCAGGAATTTGAGATTGAGTAATAGGAGTATTCTGAGTCGTATCAATGCTGTCCTTTTGAAAATGTTTTGTTACTAAATCAAAATGTGTACTTCAGTTAATTTTTGCATTACTGTGATCCTTATTATTGTGGATTATTGTGGTTCCTCATGCCAACTGGATGCCTAATGCTACTTCATTTTTATGCTGCTTAATGGGAATGGGTTTTGTTTTCATTTTGCATGATAAAGCTATGTCATTCAAGACTTCAGCTGAACAGATCTGTAAGCAAGGGTCACTAGATGGTGATAATACTTGTAAGAATAACACACTTTTTCAAAGTAGTGCTTCCAAAATAAATGCTTTAAATATTACTGGGAGGTTTTTTTTTTTGTTGTTGTTTCTTTAGTTTTGTTTTGGTTTTTTTTTGTTTTTTGGGTTTCTTTAAGTTGTAAAGCAATTAGAGAGAAGTCTGAGTATTACTCTGCTTTCATTTCTCTACATAGTTAACTTTGAGGGTGATAATTTATTTGTTCTCCAGGTAGCTGATACTGTTCACAGAGAATATTTCTCACCAGTTTAGATTCAGTAGTAGCTGATTTTGTCTTAGCTGTGGGTGAATTGTTACTGAATAGATTCACTTTCTTCTATGCCAAATGGAGTTAAACCCAAATAATATTTCCTTGTGACAGCTAATAAGATCTTTTTGATCAATCATAATTCTTTCATGAGCTTGATGGTTCTTTTTTTTCTGATTTTTTTTTTTTTTTTTTAACTTTTGAAGTAGGTTACCTTCTTCAGGTATTAATTGTAACTATCTTTGCTATAGAGTGTCAATGGAATAATTTCCATCTCATTCTACTGAGGCTGTGTTGTTATTAAATCATGTTTGCATGTCCTTTATGAAGGATGAGTCTTTCTATGCTTTTCTACTTTATAAATGAAAATGTAAATAATTTTTTTTCACTGTTCTTTTTAATTTTTGAAGTGTAAAGTCTGAAGCAGTAATGGTCAGTTAAATGTTTCCATTGGTGCTAGAACTTAGAAACTCTTAGAAGTTTCTCTTGCCAAAACTAATTGAATGCGTGTAATCATATGCTGAGTGGTTTGCATTTGTGAATTTCCCAGGTGATGATGGGGCTCTCCCAGCCATAAATATATTGAAAATGGGAAGCTGGGTGTCATGGACGCCAAAATTTAAAGTTAACTGCTATTTGCCTAATGGCTTTATAAAACCTATGGTCCCTTCCTTTCCAACATGACATAGTGCAACTTACCTTTATTGAAATGACAAATAATAGTAATCTGGTAAATCCTTTCTTAGAATCTAGGAGGTCCAAATACAGAGAGATAATATATCATAACAAAAGTTGTGATAACCATTGTTTTTTGCAAACACTTAAGACTCTCCAAAATGAAATTGTAAAATCTGTTGGGAACCTCTCACTGGTCTCAGCATGTGCAGGATTTCACCACAGTCCTTGTACTTCAAGCAGAGGTGTGCTGGGAGTAGCAATATCCCCAGCTCCAAAAGCTCAGTAGTGACAGAACTTCACAGAGTGCATGGAGGGAGAAGAATGTTCCACAAGCACTTGCTGGCAGGATTTTCACATCAAAAGCTGGTAGTGTGACTCACTATTTCTCCAAGTTCTTCTCTCCAGCTGAGAAGGCATTTCAGGACACCAGATGTACAATTACCATTCTCACAGAAGCTAAGCAGACAGTTTATGACTTTCTAGAGCAGAGTGCTTCTTATCAGTCACAGAATTCTGAGCATTCAGAAAATACTTCTTCCTGAAGGTTTGTCAGATTTCCAGACCCCATGTACTTCCTGAGACTTCCTAGAGAATTTTCCTTCCTCCTCAAGTTTTGCTCTGGAGGGGGGAACAAAATGGCTCAGGTTTGCTAAATGGACATATTTCTATATATTTTTCACATGCAAAATCTTTATATCTCAGAAAACATACATACATTATGTATATTTTCTGCATCTGATAGGGGAAGGATATTTATTTACTAAATACACTATTTAGCAATTGTGACTCACTGGAGAGCGAAACTTAAAAAGTAGTGTGAGGATTTATTTGGAGTCTGGTGAAAACATGAGGTAAAAGGGAGAAAGTAATAAAAGTGGCAGAGTAAACATATGTATTGGGAGTGCAAAACATGAGATTGAACAATTCAAACATGCACAGAAGAGTTACACTTTTTAGTAGTTCTATTATATAGAGATATAATTTTAAAAACAATTCTTGGGTTTTGGATTTTTTTTTTTTTTAAGAATTGATGTAAATTCTATAACATACAAGATTTGAATTCAGGCCAGTGAAGGAAATAAGTAGAAGCTTTCCAGTTTCTGTCATTCAGTGCTATTGGAGAAGTTGAAATTCAGGTACATGCTTAGTACATGACTCGAAACTCTTCATGGAGAGAACGTAGACTATATGGTTATTCCTCTTTCTGTTTATCTTTCTGTTCTCTCCTAAATGTTGATTCTAGGTGCTTCATAAGACAATACCATATGGAAAAGCTATAGTTGCTCTATGGAATTCCAAAACTGCATTCAAGAAAAGTTTAGGAAGGTCTGAATTTTCACATGTGATTTCCTAAAAGAGACATTATCCACTAAACACTGGAAATTCCCAGCAAGATTCGTGGACGTGCTGTATTAATACAAATACAGAAGTAATGAACTGAAGACAAAGAAAGTTAGAAACAAGTGAAAATTACTGTAGGAATAAATGACAGATGTCATTCTGTAAAACCTGCATTGAGATAGGGTCATATAAATTATCTTTCAGTGAGCAGTTTATGTGTGCCACAAGCAGCACACTTAGCAGACTCTTCAGCAGTGTCCTTTGTGTCAGTGGTGGAGGCAGGAAAGCTGACTCGCCAAGAGCGCCTGCCTGGGATTGCACGGCGGGATGTCGTTACCACCTCTTGGGACTTTTGTTTCTGAAGGCAGGGGCTGTCTCATTTTTTCCTTTGCATTCATACACTGCTTAGCACAGTGGCTTCTGATTGATGACAGGGCCTCCTAGGTACCAGTAACATAAGCAGTAGTTATTGTACTATGGCCATATTTTGCTGTTTCTCTATCAGTATATCTTGTTGCAGTCATCAGTGGATAACATAAATATGTCACTGGGTGACAGAGGGTCCCTTTGCTTCTATTTTTGGTTATATTTGGGCGAAAAAGGGTTTAGAAGGTATCTTCTCAATGTTTGGTTCATTGCATTTTGTAGCTCTTCAGAAAAGCACATGGGTGTCACATGCCTTACTAGTAGTCAAAGTGGTTAGTAGTTATTCTAGTTTTTGCAGTGCTGCATGAAAATTCTTGTGAAAAAGCAGTACCTTGTCTATTATACAGAACATGTTTAAACACAGGGCAGTTCTGGCCTTTGTGGAACAAGGCATAGCTGGGGTCATATGACATTTGTTGGAGTGACAGCTGCCTAATTTTGGCCATCTGTCATATCAACCCATCTGGCAAGATAGCTTTGAGGACAAAAGACAAATATTTTAAAGCTTAAACTGACTGCTTGGAAAAAAATGAGACGTACCCTACAGGGCAACAAAATTACATTATTACGAGGATGTATATTTAAAACTCATTCTCTTATACTGAGCACTAATTTTTCATTTCACCATACCTTTTCTGTCATAAAGGAATGTTTCTAATGAACTTCAGCAAGTAAGTTTCAGGTTCTTTTCTATCATATTGCAAGAGATACATTACTGAGAAATGTCATACAAATATCTTTCCATGCTGTTGGACTGAAGAAGTCTCTTGACTAGTCATTCACATAAAAAAAAAAAAAACACACAACGGAAAAGAAATGATAAAACATGATCACATGCAAACAATGGTCTGGTCACATAAATTCACTTCTGCTTATTTGCTCCTTCTTTTTCTAGTTTTTCTGTGGTTTATTTTTTCACAGAAAGGATTGTCTGTGTTTTGAATCAGGCTCTTTTATATCACAGCTCAGTGTTCTGATGTGTGAAGTGCAAAGTACTTTCTATTTTTTTTACATTAATATTCTTATCATCAGCCTACTATTGAATAATAGACATCCTAAAATAACAAGAGTTTTCACAAAAGGATTATTATCTTTCCTGAACTATGTAGTTACCTGTCTTCCAGAGAAGAGAGAAATCCCTAAAGAGATGGATCCCTAAAATTTAATTCTGAAGGAGGTAGCATATAAGACAATACCATAACACAGTGTTTTCCAGCATTTTAAATTAGTGGCATACATGTGTTGGCACCAAACTTTTGTAACAGTGCTAGTCAGCCTGCAGTGGGAGACAAACGGTGTTCTCAGACTCACATGCATTTACTTGACAGTATATATTAAATGTGTTCCCATTTAATGACTGGGCAGTGGAATGGAATATTACCCTGTCTAAGAGGACAGTAATTCTTGAAGTATGCAAAAAGATTATTATATAGCAGAAACCTTAATATTTGAGCAGAAACCTTATTATCCAAGAACAATCTGTAGTGTGCTGGTCCTTCCAGGAACTTCATAACCAGCATGATGCCTTCCTGGAAAGGTGGGACAAGTGCACAGTTACCCAGTTATCACAGGATAATTAACATTTTCAGTCTTTCAGAAATCAGACGTAGTTTTATCCAGATTGTATAAAAGAAGAGTAGGCCTTAGTGGTGAAAGGCAAATACAGAATTGATGGCATATCCAATTATTGCTGGTGGGTTCTGTGGTGCTTGTCCCAGCTGTGGGAAAAGCATGTGGATGCAGCAGTCTTAAACCAGCCCATGGGGAGAAAGAAAGGTGATCTAGACCATAGAGGTATGTAGCACTGTCAATTTTCTTAGGTTCACCTACAAAAGCAATGAAATCCCTGGCAAAATGTACATTTCTTCCTTGCAGTGTCTCCCTTCAGCCCTGTGTTTCTAGTCTATTGCATGAAGTGGTTTACAGGGCACTGCAATAGGAAAAGTCCATGAAAGTGAGTAAGCTGGATCAGTATTGTGACATTGTAGGTAGAGAAGAGAGTGTGAGAAGCTTGAACACAGGGAATGGCGTAGCTGCAGATCTGCAGGTGATCTGAAGGCCCATGCCATTGTACTTACAGAGAAGGCACTCGTTGTGAAACTGAACAGAGGAACACTTTTCATTTCATGCACATGAAAAATAAACATAGCATGGCAGAGAAAGCTTGTTATTTTAAATAAAGGATGAATATTTTTATCTACTTTCTGTGAATATCCAATCTTGTATTGCCTAAGAATCACAAAAGAAAGATATTAATAATTCTGCTTGCCGTAAACAATTCAAGCATCTGGGATTGATTTAGTCACCTCTGTCTACTCTGAAGTTCACTGCAACTGTTGCCTAAAAGGGCAGGAAAATGCATAAAGATGCAAGGAAACTTGAAACAAATCTTTCACTTTGGCAGCTTCTGCTGCTATTAAACACCAGCTGAACTAGGAAATCAATAGAGGTATTCAAAATGCAATAGAAAATGGACAGGACTAATAGATAGGAGTACTATTTCCTCTAATACACACATAACTCAATCTGTAAAATAAAGAAGTCTGGACTTCTTAGAACAGAATTTATTTTAAAATATTTTCTGGGTTCTGTTGCATGCTACTTCATATTATTAATTACTGGTAGTCTGTTCCCACCCTCTTTAAATAGAGTGCAGTTCTTCCTTAGATGAATATTCCATTGTAGTTTTTTTACCTTGGAAGACTGGGAAACTTGTAGGGTGCTTCCAAAAGGGCTTATATCTTGGAATTAAAGCAGGATGCAACAAGAAAAACATCCTGAGATTTTCGTAGGACATCAAAAGAGGAGACTCCTGGAACTGAGTAAGGAACTTCGTTGAAAACTTGCAAGTACTCCCAGCTGATGGTTAATTCTTACAAAAAAACCCCAACACTGTTCTTGTTCTTTAGTTAGATGTAACCTGGGATTCAGAATGTGTTTGTAACTTCAGGCATTTTAAACTTCCCAACACATCCCCTCTACAGTGATTCATTATTACATGAATTTTGCTGTTTCCTCTCTTATGATGCTAACGCATGACTCGTGGGAACTTCTAATAAATGTGTAACAGATAAGTCAATACAGACCTGATGATTATCCAGGTGTTACCACCAGTTGGGAAATTTGGTTGTTGTTTTAGAAGGAGACCACCAGATGGTGCTCGAAAATTAGTTGCATCAGAACTGAGTGGTGCATTTTCATTTCATTTTTGTTTGTTTCTTTTATTTGTTTGAGTTTGATTTTCTTGTTTATAGAAAGGCTATTACACACATTTCTTCATTAAATGAAACTATTAATAAGAATGGAAGAACAGAACACCCAACAATTTATGGAATTCTGTCTCTGAATTCTTACTGGTTTGTTTTCTAGCAATAATTTTTGGGTTTAATTTTTATCTTATTATATCACTTAATTTCAGTTCAAATGCTTTATCTTTAAGCTCTGGTTTTTCTCATAATCAGAATGAGATTGAAGACTGCTTTGTCTTGTAGATTTAAGTAAAAATATAATAATATTTGGAGGGGTGATGGTAGATGCAGATGATGGTTATTACCTTTTTTTTAAAAATAGAAAAATGCTTGAGCTGAAGTTTAACTGCAATGGTACATAGTAATCTTAAGATTAAAATTGGGAATTTTACACACAGTCTGTTAAACGTAAAACCTTCTGCAAATCAGAAAATCCAATGCTAATGTATTCAGACAATAAGCATTGGCCTGTGTTAAAATGCAGTAAATTCAATTTACAGTGCCATCCTGCTAACTCTCAGTCTATGGCTGTGACAACCTGTTGACATGCTATATTGCAGATTCTGTGAATGGTATGCCCAGGTACTTTGAAACTTGGCAGCTTTGCAGTCCTTGTTTCCTTGGATATTTCATGTGCAGACATCTTGATAAATTCCCACTTCAGTTTATGTTACAGAGTGTGAAGATGAACCTAACTTGGGAGCTGTGTAAGCCCCACCCAAGGCATATAGTCCATTTTTAATTAAATATATTGGCAAGTTAATGAAGATGTTTTGTTTGAATAGTAAAAGTTTAACATTGGCAGTAACTGCCTTGAGGTAGTTGTAGTGGAGTGGAAAGAGAGACTTGATGAAAAATAAAAAAGTGACAAGTGGTGTAGTGGTGGTGGCATTTTGTGCAGGAGAGATGAATTGGCTTGGTCTTTGGCAGGACAGGCATGTGTGTACAGTGCTAACTTGCATATCAGTGGAGACAGCTACAGAATTCACAATTAATGTAATTCGTCTAAGACAAGTAATGAAGTTTGAGCTTCATAATTTCCAGGAAAATGCAAGTAGTGTGCACTACATTGGAGCTGGGGAAGTAGAAATTTTGTATGGGCATACACACAAAATCAAAACCACCTGTGCATTCTTTGGAAAGCAGAACATGTAGCTTAGAAACAAGAAAAACTTGCAAAACAACATGCAAATAAAACGAGGTACTGGTCTTTGTCTCTTGCTGCTAAGCCTGTTGTTACAGACTTAATCTTAAACATCATCTTTCCATTAGTGTTTCAACAAATGTGTTAGGGGAGAAAAAGTAAGGATTTATCTGTTCTCTTTTAGGTTTCACATAAAAGGAGAGACAGAACCTTCAGAAAAGCATTTTCAAGTAATCACAGTTTTCATAGTTGGTCTGCACTTGCCTTGGTTAGTTCTTGGCACACCTGCAGCATCCATGAGAAGCATGTCTCTGATAGGTTTTCTGGTGTCAGCTACTGAGTGCTGCATTTCCAGCAGAAAAAAAAAAATAAATTGCTGAAATGTACATCAAGATTCAATTCAGAACTGTGTACACATACATGCAAATGTGATTTTCACGGAACTTAAATGTATGACTCAAGACCTTTGATAAACTGAGAATGAATCAGACTACCCAGACAGTCCAAAGCAATGTTCATGGACCTGACTGGTAAGCTGTAGGTATAGACAGAAAAAGAAAAGTATTTTTGTAACTGCCATGTCACAATAATCCAGTTTGGAAGTTACATATGCTATGACATGACTTTGAACTCAAAGCTGATCAGATGGTTTTCTATTTCTCAGTTCTTATTCTACCGGCAGCTGAGGCTCCTGTATGTAGAATGCCACTCTTTGCTTTCTCAAATACAGGAATGAAGTAATTTATTCACGGTTTTAGTAAACAGATAGGCATTGTAGTTGTGTGCACTGATTTTGTGGACTGTATGAATTACCTGAACTTCCGTGGCAGTGTTAGGGACAAGTATAGGCAAGTAATTTGTCTGTACATCTGGAGTCTTTGAATACATGTAGTACTCTGTTCTGCACATGAAGTTTGAGCTGCAGCTCTAATTGGAAGTCGTGGTCATCCATTAGAGTCAATCTACCCCAAGGAAAGATGTTTTAGGCATGTTCTTATGAAAGAGGTCAGAAGCTCCTGTGAAAATGACAAAAATTATGGTGAATAAGTTAAGCATAGCCATAGATCTTTCCCTGTCACACTGTCATCTTTTTCTGGTTTTGATTTTTAGTGCTTGTGTTACTTTGTTACTCTTGTTGCGTATGACATTTGCGGTGCTCCACATGATGTTCATCAGTCTTCTTGTTCCAGTAAAGACTGTGTTTAAAACCTTGTTTCCTGCTCTGATTCCATAATTGTCTTCCAACAGTTTTATTCACATTCATCTTTGGCTAAGGGATGAGATCATCTTTCTCTTAAAATGAGTGCATATATTTACATTTTTTGTTGATCTCATCCACAGTAGACTTGGCTGGTCAGAAAACCAGCATGAATATGCTGAGATGGAGATCATGGGGCTGAGGGTCATGGAGTTCAGGCATGCAATTGCTGCTGACTGCTGTTTTTTTGTAAAGAATAGGAGATTGCTGAGACACAAGCTCTGAAACCTCTGGCAACATGTAGTGGACAAAGACAGCAGTAGGCTCAGAGCTGGGCTATACAAGCCTTGTGGTTTATCATCTGTTTTGATAACAGCTTCAACAGGAAGCTCTTTTCATCTGTTGCTTGTGTGCTACCTAACATTTGCTGTCTCCCACACTAAATTGGCCCTTCAGGAAAATGCAGTATTGATTATTTCAAAACCTGGTTCTTGCAGTAGGTTATTGAGGCTTTAGAGAGGGAGGACAGGTCTCTAGGTTAGAGGCCAAATGGCACAGAATTGGTTATATCCACGGTATGCATCAGTTGGCCCTTGATGTCCCCTGCACAAAATAAAGCACTGCTCTGGCTTTAGGCATAATTTATGTGTGCAAATATTTAGAATTAAGGGAAGGGTGCACAACATCTCCTGCGACTGCTGAAGACTTACAGGTAGCATTATACAGAAGGTATGGAAAAGAATAGTAGCTGGTACAGTCAAACCACACCAGGGTTTGATCTGGCTCTATGTTCCTGTCTAATTCAGCAGTATAAACACAGGCTGCCTTGGTGACTGGTGAAAAGAGTGTGATAGATTAAAAACTGCCTATCAACAGTATCTGGAGATACTACTGTACCATTTAAAATTGTCAGACAATGTCAGAGCAGGCTGACCAGGGCTAGTGTAGACCTGTTTATGTAGCTCCCACTTAAATAGGCAGACTCAAATAAGGTCCAGAATTACAGTGGTTTTCTGTTCTACCTGCAGAGGGCATTCATACTGTTCAGTACATCATTACTCTCCAGCTGATAGTGAAAGGATTATTTATGGTTATCTCAGTTAAGGGTGCATGAATCAGGAGCTTTATGACAATTGGTTTATTGAGCATACCTGAACTTGAGAACTTCTGCCTGAGTACATATGAAACAAATGAAAAATGTGGTTGTGAGAAGAGTTGTAAAAGCTAGTCAGAGATTTTCCTAAGCAAATATACATTTTGCTAGCTGAACTACTTTTTCATTTTAGTTATAAAGTGTTTTAAATTATTGTTAATTTCTAACTCTTTGCATTTTAATAATTTTTACGCATATTTTATGCACAGTGCAAAATGCTTAAACTCCTTAAAGCTCCTTAAAGCTACTTCTGCTACTCTCTGAACTTGCAGAGAGTGGCAAAAGTTATAACTTTGAAAATTTTGGAAAAGACATAATGAAATCAAGCTAGAATGTAGAAAGGTGATATTTTATTTTCTTGGAATCAAGAAGTATAAGAAGAAAAAGATAATTATATCAGGGCTATTAATCAAATATTTTTCAAAGCATTTGTTTCTGTTTTGAATTTATTTAACGTTTAAATTTATTTAATTATTTAAATTAAATTTATTTGTGAAAGTGATGATTGTTTTCAAAGAGGGGAGCATGCCACTTTGGCAGGCTCAGAAAGTATCTGCATAAAGTATCTCCCTATCCTGGAAGTGCAAGGACAAGGAATGTAGACTAGCTGGAAGAACAAGTCTGATAAATGGTAACCCAGGCCCATTGTATCAGACAATGGCAACTGCTGAATAAACACTGGCAGAGCAGTATTAGTGTGCACAAGAGACAAGCTGAAGCACCACAGAACACCTGAGAACCTATTCATAATATAGCTGTTGGTCCTTGGATACCTCTGCAAGGGAAGTCTAGCAGTTGAGAATAAACTTTTAAGAAAAAGAGAAAAAGGAACAAGAGCAGTCTCTGCCTCTTTTTGAGACCAGGCGTTCTATTTTTGGGGATTTGCTCTTAGCACAAACTATCAGGCAGTATTCTAAGGAAGTCTGTATTCATTATGTCAAAGTGATTATGAAGTATATAACTGAGAATCCAAGGCATTGAGATGAAAATAAGGTGCTTGTCAGGAGGTCATCCTTGACAGAAAATGCACCTGGATTGCAGTACACAGAATTGCTAGAACTGCAGTTTCCTTTCATGTAACAATCCAGTGTGTATTCATGAAACTGAGAATGACTGAATGGTATATTTCAGCTTCCACTGCCTGAAAGCTCTCCTCTTGGATGCATATATTTCTGTAGTCTATATTGTCACAAGCTGCTTGACACAGCTTTCTCCTCTGAACTCTCCTCAGCTCTCTGACAAACCTCATTTATTATTCCTTAGTGGAACTTACATAATAAATATTTGAGTGCGATCACTGCAGATGGTGTGCTAAGACTTGCTGCTCTTAATCATATTTTTAATACTGAAACCTTTCCACTTAGTCAAACTTCCAGTAAAAGGGCTTATGAGCCTCATTAGAGAAATGACTAGGGCTACGGTGAATGCCAGGTGGAAGAAATTCAGGAAAGCTTTTACTGCTGACTGACACAGATATTCTTCTGTCGAATCTACCCATCCTTACAATGGGCTCTATAGTATTGGGTTTATAGTGCCTAATGCATGTGTTTAGGTATGGGAATACAAAAAATACTCTTAGGCCTGCTGGATCAAATGTTGCTAAAGAGATTAAATTGCAACAGTTACCTGATTTTTGTAGGCCTTTGGGTAGTGAAAGGGAGGACTGGAGGAGCTGTTGGAACTTGCTGTTTGTTCTAAGATTGGCAAAGGATTCTACCCATCTTTTCTGTTTCATATATTGCAGATTAAACACGGGTGCTATTCAGGAAGGATCTGCTGGTAAAGTAGATCTTGAAGCAGATGAGGAGTGAGATTTCTTGCAGGAAAGGGAAAAGGCATTACCACCCCTTTGCTTTACTATGAGTTCCCATGCCTTTACTACCAGTTCCATGGTGGCAACCATAAAAGTTAAATAGATAAGATTATAATTCCACTGTTCCAAATAGCTCACATTATTCGTCATGCCTACTATGTAAATTTGAGGCTTGACTTCAGAGGCTTTGAGCTGACTTACAATTCAGTTAAATATCTATGTTTTTTTCACTGGACAAGTTAATAATATCTGGAAAGTATATTTGGTCTTGATGAGACTTCTCACATAAAAATGATAAACTCCATGCAAAAGCTAAAACGTGTAGTATAATCAAGTCCTGTGGTTTCCCTATAATTTCCAGCATGCTTTTTTCTTACCTTTCTTTTACCGGCTACTAATTTTCTCCTTCAATAATTTAAATCATTTCTGTTAATCTGTAACTGAAGTAGACTTTGCAAATGAAATGGCACAGTTCTAATCAGATGGCAGTCTGCTATGGCATTTTGCTATGTGTGATACTTGCTGCTATCTGGTGCAACCTGGAGAGGTCTCTGGAAAGGCCAGCTTGCTGGATAAACACAAGAAGTAAGCTGGGTTGCATAGAAGGATTTAAGAAATATTATTTCACTTTCTTCTTTCCAGCATCAGGTTCAAGTTCTTATGGCTTAAGCACATTACAGATTCCTAGTGTTCTCTGTCATATCCTGCTCAAGTTGGATACCTTTTCTGTGCTGTACTCTTGGTTTTTACTTGGATGATATTTGATTTCACAGTCATCAGAGTGAGCTTCCAGGTTTTAGTCTTTTAGCTACACATAATTGCCCCAGCTCTTAAGAGAGGACTCTCTTCACACTGACTGTGATAATGAATTCTGAATGCTGCCCTCACTATCTCCCCCATGTTCTATTTTGATGAAGGTTGTAAAGGGCTTCTTTTCTTATCATAAACCCCAGATGTCTAGGGTTCTTAAACAGAAGTAACTCTCAGTATGTATCTCATGATTTAATTTAGAGTTAAGAGAGAGACAGTTAAAACTAGAAAAATGGACATCTATAACAGTACAACTTCAATACATTACAAAACTGTTGCTCTGAAATCTACCTCCTGGCTTTTTTCTCCTTCAGCATTGTGATTCAAGTCTTTCTCTGAACTTAGAGTAAACTGTGGAATGTGTTCAGAAATTACATTGAAAAAGCCATCAATAAGGAGAGATCTTTGCGATGATCAGTAATTTTTATCAGTAGCCTTCCAGGCACATATTTAGCACATATGGATATCCTGGTGCAAATTCACTCAGAAGATAGGACAGCATTTTCCAGCTGTCTGCCTTGTGCAGGTGAACAAGCACAATTTTCTGGGTATAGTCTCAGGCACAGACTATGAAAAAACCTGCTGTATGTAGCATTAGGACATGAATTCTTAATAAAATAAAAAAGTATGCAAGATAGTATTATGTCATATATAAAGCAAGGTACATGTTGTCCACAATAACTAAAATTATTAGGAAAAAGAAATAAAAATTTAAAAGCTTCCTTATAAATTTTAAATAGTTTTAAGATAATTCCACCTTCCTCGTTATTCCCCAAGTGATCCCTAAGTCCAGTCTTTTACCTGCTTTTGTGCAATTTAAAGGGACATGGAGATTTCAATATCTGTGATCTTTGAAACATGAGATTTTCAGCAACCTTGAAAACACTTCTGCATGCACCTTGAAACATCAGGTAAATTTGCACCCTTAGGAATCACAGAGGATCTTGATCTTGCCCTTGAAGCCAGTAGGCTAGAGTTCACCCATGGGGTGTTTTTGTTCTGAATTGGTGAGTCAGTAGAATAGCACAGAAGAGGTTCTGATTTTTTTCAAGAGTAATTTCTATTATGTTTAACTGGAGAAGCATTACATGTTTCCTGACTAAGATTCACTTTTGTTGTTTGCTTTGCTTTCAACAGAACACATATTTAGTTTGATTTGCAATTCAGAAGCATCATAATAACTGTATAAATTGTATCCAGGTTAACTATCACTGGTTTAAGTCTTCATTAACTAGAGTGTATTTTTTGTCTTACTTTTTTGTAACAGATACAATTTTTATTAGAAGAAGGAGTAAAAATCTATTATTTTATTGAAAGATATGGGCAAAAAAAAAATTTATATCTAGAAATTACAGTTGTCTAGATACTGGAAATTTAGTTGTTTCTGCCGATTCAGTTTGAAATACAAAATTCAGATTCATATTCAATACCTTTCAAGTTTACATAGGAATGATAGCTACTTGATACAGCTGCATCACTTTGCTGCTGTTTTTTTTCATACATTGAGACAGTAGCAAATCTGATTTGCTGAAGACTGTTGATCAAAGTTGTTGGAGCACAGATCTCAAAGAGTACTAGCATTAAGCTCTTTCAGTCTTGATGAAGGATGAAGTTGTGGTAAAATTCAATTGCAATTTTCTTTATGCACTCAGCAGTTTTTTTCGTCAGTGGCTAATGAAGTGGGGAAAAAGGGGATTTGGAAAAGTTTAGAAAAGGAACAGGTGTTAGTACTATTATTATTATAGCTGTTGTTATTGCTGCTGTTGTTGTTGCTTGTATAAATATTATGATAGTTATACAATCCATCCTAAGAGTCACTCAGATCTAAAGAGGACAGAGTGACTTGGGGATTAAAGCCTCAGTAAGCAAAGTTAACCATGTGTCCAACATTACTTTTACTTGTGCCGTAAATTTGTTCCTATACCTTTGTGTTCCTTAACCATGTAATCCGGCCTTGCCAGACATTTTTACCTGTTGAGTCTCCCTCTCCTCTCAGACTTCATGTTTTATGCTGAAAAATGCCATGTTTCCTTTTAACCTTGATAAGCAGAGTCTTGTTTTAAAACAATTTCCTTCTACCCTCACAGAAATCTAGCTTCTGAGCCACTGAGCAGCTTTATCTTCCCGTTCTTTTTCATTCATTTTAAATGTTTCAAAAATTTTCTGCCCTTGGGCCACGGATTTTTCTAAGGTGCATCTTGAATTACTTAACATGGGTTATGCAGCAGGGTTCTGCCTGTAAAACCAGGAGACAGGAGTTCACTTAAAACGTGGTTGTGTGACTCAGCTCAAATTGATATAATTTTGATCAGAGTCTACCATTGCTTTCTTAAATGCAGTTTCATTTAGTGGTAAAATAAAAATAAATTACAAACTATTTAGGTTGACTCTTTATTTACCCTTTCTTTCCCCCTTCTTTCTTCTGATTCTACATCGGGGTAGCTCAATCCCGTTTCAGTCTTTTCTCTTTAACTGTTTGGCCTAAATACACACACTCTGATGCATTAATTATCATATACATATTTATCTTTGTGAATCTTAGTCTGGAATGAAGCCCATGAACTTGTATTTGCCTATAACCGGCCTGACTTTTAAGGTTCAGCCCAGTCAATAAGCATTTCACACACTGCTAGAGAGAGATAAAATATCTCCTTGTCCTGGTGCCATCTCTCCCTCAGAGTTGTTAATGAGCCCATTCAGCATCGCCACTTCACACAGCATCTAAAGTCAATACCCAAGTAAGTCATTCAGCAGAGCTTTAATTTACCTTCTAACACCACCAAACTGCCTTCACCAGCTCTTTGAATGCTTAAGTGCTTGAAAGGTGTGGTGCATTACAATGTAAAAAATAAGACCGAAGGCAAAATCTTGAAATAATAATTACAGTAGGTTCAAAGAAACCACATACTTCTATAGCACTCCTTTACCTTTATTAAAAAATGAGGTCTTGCTGTTTTAAAGTCAGACTTCCAAATATATCTAAAGAACCACAAAACATGAGAATGGCCTCTCAGTATCAGACTGAATGTCTTATCTAACCTGGTATCCTTTCTCGGGCAATGTCCAAAAATGGATGTGGAGGAGACCCTAGAAAAGGAAGGGAAAACATATATACTCTCATAAATATTCCTATCATCAAGCAGTCTGTGGCTCAGGAACTCCCTAAGCTAGAGATGGTGCTTTGTATTTAAGAACTCTTGATGAATTTCTTTACTGTTAACTTTGCCAGTCTTCTCCAGGAAGAGACCGGGGAGGTAAAATGAGAGCTTTTTTCATTTTCTAACCTTTATTTCTGAGAAAAGCATTGGCCCCATTCCACAAAGTCAGAAATAGCTTTAGTGCTGTTATAGCAGCTCAATGGCCTATAGCTCCATTTAGAATGATAATGGCAATTTCACATCTTCTGGCACAAATGCATGACACTGGAGGCGTCAAATGCATGACACAATGACATTGGTCATGGAATGGGACTGACTGATGTATTCAGAATCTCTTTTGCTATATTTAGTTGGGTTTTTCTTTCAAAGAAAAGCTTTAAAATACCTTTAATGAGCTACTTAAAAGCTGAATCTTCAGATATTTTAATTGTGCAGTCATACTGCTATGAATAGAACATTGCACAGTCTTCTAAATCTGGTCTAATGCCCGAGTCAGATTGGGTGAGCTAAGGGCATTTATTTTGCAGATTTCATATGGAGCATTTAAAGCCCCATCCTAGCTTGTTTATATTTATACCTTTTTAAAATGGCAACTTTTGTTTCTGATTAGTACACAGTACTTAACTAGAGTGAATTGATAGATGTTAGTGTACAGTAAAAAGCAATGTAAAGTATTGCCTGTATGCATAGTAATTAGCACGTGAGAATTCTAAGTATAACTGTATTTGTTTTTATGCCATAGTAAACAGAACAAATCCAAACTAGATTGTTAAGCCTTTTTTTCCCCTCCTGATTATGGCAAGATACAAATGCAACTTTCCAAACTACTCCTTACTCTGTGAATAATAGGCAATGATTTTAGCACAGCAATTTAGAAGGAAGGAAGATTGAAAGAAGAGCATCTCTGGTGCCAGGAAGAGTGCACCCTATAGTCACAATCCCTCCACTAAAAACAAATGGGAAAACTAGTGCTGGAAAATGCTTTAAACATTTCTTCAATAAAATTAAACTTAGCTAAACCCTAACTGCTTGAATTAGAAGCATTTAATGATGCTGAATATATACACTGCAGTTTGGTACATCAATAGCAAATAGGTATAGATACAAGTTATGCTTTTATACAATACTCACAAAGACAAGACAGTTTTCTCAGTCTGTGTTGCCAGGGGCATATTGTTATATGCAAGACTACATTGCTGCTTAATTACCATTTTTTATTTACAGGGCAGATATAGTGATATATATAGTGGTGGATTCTTACCAGAGAATTACCTTGAGCTATTCTATCCTGTGTACAGCTGCTAAGCATAGCCAAGGAGAGAAATAATTTAAATTCTACATTCTCCAGAAACCTGGCTCTGAAACTGAGCTGTTAGCCTGAGCTGAGCTTCACCCATATGCTAATTAAAAATTGTATTTGACATGTCTGCACAAGCTGTGTTGACTATGCATAGATGCTCACTAAAGAGGTAATTCTACAAGGAGACAATGGCAAACTGCAGAAAAAGAAGCAGCCAAAGCTGGGCTTTGAAATGATTTGAAATTATTTATGCAAGCTCTCAAACTCAGAGCAGTAATAATTTTCAGGTTAAAACCTAAAAGAATTCTCTAACTAATGTTTCATCTCCCTGTGATGAAGCTTATACTAGACTTAAAGCCACATTCATTTGTAATATACAGCCTTGGGCTCCTGTCCAGTGTGTTTGAAAAGGTTGGTGAACTCTGCCAGGTACTCTGAAACCTTTGTATATGTTAATGACTTCAATTCAAATGCTTATTGGAAAAAAAAATTTCCATCTTTCTAAAAGCTTAGAACACTAGTAATTTTTGCATCTATGAAGCAGAATATGTGCCTACAATGTGACTTAAATATAACTTGATGTAGTGTTGTATTCTTAAAACTGCTAGCATGTGAAGGTGAGATGTGCTTTTTTCCCAACAAATACATTTCTCCAGGTCTTTAGAATTCACTGTGTGCACACATGGGATGAAAACTATTTTTGATTTGTCTGTGCTGAACATCTCAGTGCTATCTCATGTTTAGAACAGATGTGATGTCCCTTTGGAGCTTGGCTGTGGGGCCTGTTCCAGCTGTAGGGCCCTAAAGCACACCCGAATAAGCACACTGCACACAGAGCAACTTCACTTGCTTGTGAGCATTCCAGAGGAGGAACATCTCTTCCGTCTCTCCTCCCCATTTATTCAGTTGTCTAATCAAAGTACACAGTTCATATCATCCAAGTGAAGCATTCAACTCCCTCTCCATGCTTCCAAAGCATCTTAACATATGGCATTAGAGTCCACTTTGTGTATGTAGCACCTCCGGGGCTGTCCAGAAAGCATGAGGGCTGCAAAGTTACCAGGCTAGTTCTGAGCAAGCTGGCTAAGTACCAAGAGATACAAATTTGTGCAGCTTAAGGCTTCTCCTTGGCTAATATATCTTGTTTTCATGACACAGTACAACCACAGCAACATAGACTTTGGAACATAAGACAACTCATCTGCTTATAGCTTAGCTATTGCTACATTTTCTCTATCTCTGTGGAAGAAATCCCCAATTCCCTTTGTATCTAAGTGTATTTTTCTAATAGAAAAAGGAGACTATGTATCTTGTAGTGTTATGACATACGATATAATAAGCCATAAGCTAATGAAGTACTAATGAATTGAACAGATATTTTGAATGTATTTCTTTCCAGAGGTGATTTTCTTCAGAAATATTTTTTACAGTTTAGGCTTTGCAGACTTCAGTGTTGAGGATTTTGCACACTATGTACATTCAAAATGTGGAAATTTAGTGCATGAGAGTAATTTAGTGAACTTGTAGTTTTTTCTAAACCCCATCTAAGATTAACATTTAAATCATCTATCTTTCATTGCAACTAAGTCTGTGGCTAACATGATTTGAAAGAATTAGACAAAACTGTTTTAGAAAATAATTAATTTTGCAAGGATACTTCACAGCATACGTGATTCTACACATTATATCACTCACTACTCAGCATCATCTAAAGCTTTCTAATATTACTCAATTGCAATGTTAATCCACATGAATACTTCACTAATTGTTATTTAATGCATCCTCAAAAATACTGTTCAGCAACAAAATAACTTAGAAATCATGACTTGCAAGCAGTAAAACATTTATTTTCATGATCCAAAGGCAGAAATAAAATACTATCAGAGTGAAAACACAATGGTAGTAATTAGAGTACATCACAGTATCATTATGCAGTTCTTAAATATGACCTAAAAGGACAATGTATCTCTAAGAAAGTAAATGCCTGTAATACATATATTAGGAGCAAAAACTGTTTGGGGCAGTATTATGTGTAGTATTGATTACTGGAAAAACCTTATACAGAAGGCAGAAATTACTTATATCTAAAATATCTGAAAGTATACAGGGTAGTTTTTTGTAGCCTTACTTCTACTTCACCTATCAGGCCAAAGGATACATCCCTGCACCTCAATCTCTTTCTTGTAGCTCAGAGCAGAGCACTGGATTCGAGGTGTGCCCTCAGCAGTGCTGTGTACGGGGGACAGTGCTCTTCAGTTAAGTGCACAGTTTAAATGGGCTCCCTGACCTGTCCCTGTGCCTACAGCAACGCTTTCAGTGGCTGTGTACGTGTGTGTGCACGCTCCCAAAACCTAACCCGCCTTCTGGAATGCAAACACAGAAACAGCAACTGCTAACAGGATGCAATGTAGGCTGACTGACTCTGGGGAAAAAGAACTATTTAGTTTTCATTTAAACAAAATGAAAAATCATGGAATACTTCCTTGCTTTATAGTGTAAGGGTAAAAACCTGATTTTGATCATGCCTCGTATACATGATAAAATGTATAGAATAAACAGCTCAGCTTTTTTAATGTATTTAATTATGCATCAGAAAAGTAATTTAACACCTTTCAATTCCATAATCTGATGCCTACTTTGCACAATAATGTTCAAAACAACTACAGTGTGACACAGTATGATTTTCAATGTACCACAAACCACATTAGGAGTGCATTCAGGTTACATCCTTAAATCACAAAATATCACTATAACCTGTTATATGTCACTATAACCTGTTATATATTAAGAAATTTAAAAAGACCTTGTAAGCAGACCTTTACAAGAGTGCAAAAATATTGTAAGGCTCCTGTAGTCTATTTAACATTTCAAAAAGCTTTCACCATATGCAATAATGGGTTTACCTCTCTGAAAATCATACGGTCTATTACATTTCTACAGGTTCTTTCATTCAAAAATATTTATATTTGCATTTCTGACAAACTCTTGAACAGAGGAGAGCACCCAGAAGTACTGAAGCCATCTAGGACAACTTCTGACTGTTATGAAAAATGCCATGGGATATCGCTGCTTTTTTAGAACAGGCAAGACTTTGTTTTTTGTAATTTAACTTGTAAAAAAATCCCATAGTTAGTAAGATACCTGTAACTTCATGTCTCTACCTAAGATAGAAGTTCTCCTTCAAATATCAGTTGCAATTAGCAGTTCTCACTATCTGCATAATTTGAAGGTTATGCTAACAATAATCAGAAGTGGGTATTAATCTACAAACATCTATACTAAATATACAGTAGCACCGGGTACATTCACTAAGTGCAGCGGGTGGCAGCTTGCCACATGGATTAATGCCTCCAGATAAAGGATTGTTTTACCTCAAACCATGGACAAAAGATGACATTATTGCAACAGTGCAATTAATAACCTACCACTTCATTACTTGTTACAATGATATCTTCATGGATCAGCTTGAAAAGTCTAGGGAACTTTAAGTGTTTTGTTGTGTTTTTTTTTTTCCTTTGGCTATTCAGTAGAAGAGACAATGAGTAGTGTGTTAACTTGGTATTCTCTGATGCAGCCTTCTGTTTATTGTGTATGAGAGGTTTGATTTGTATGAACAATGTCATGAGCTCAGGACAAAGTTGGAAACTTTATAAAAATAGAAAAATTTTAAAAAGAGCATTTGATTCTGTCAACATCTTTTGAAACTCGAACACAGAACTGATTTTCTATTGATAAAAAACAAATTGCCATAGGAGTCCAGAATCTAAAAACTGAGACCCCGAAGAGAAATGGTATCTCCAGTACCTCAGAAACCCAACTATTTTAACTCTAGTTATTGTAAAATTGCTACTGCAGAACATGGCCTGCAGGCACTCAAGTTTAGAGCCTACAATGTTTCTAGTGATCAGAATTTCAGATGTGTTTAGTTTACAACTGAGATAAGTGTAAGACATGTGGCAGTGTAAGACAATAAGCATAACCTCTCCCCTCTTAAAGCGAGATTGGCATTATTCAGTGAACTGCTTTTTTAGGGAATCCCCTAGGCTCTATTGGAAATTGTCACCACTAATAATTTTTTTTTTTGTTATTTCCCTAATGTCACTTTTCTGCCTAGCATTGCTGAGTTTCTGTTATGAGCCCATGTGAGCTATTCAACAGATTGCAATCTCTGTGGCATTAATACTTGCCAAAAGAAATAGACTATAGCATATATTGGTTTTCAAATAAGATTATACAGGGAGTGGTACAACAGCTCCTTATCTATTGGTGGTGATGCAAAGTTTATTAGAAGGGATGACAACATGACACCAACACGTGTAATTATTCTAGGTAATACACAATCAGCTACAGGCTCTTCAGTTGAAACATCATTATACTGTTGAATCATCTCACACCTATGCAGCATGGGAATTTCATTAGAGCTTAGAAGGTGCTGTCACATAATGGTTTTGCCATAGAAGTAGCTGGTTGGAAGCAGAAAGTTCTTTTGTACTTAAACTAACTGCAGAGAGTTACCTTGCCCTGATTGCAGGAACATACAAAACAGTCAACATACAAAAGAATTTATCAACCTTCATCCTAACCTAGGAAGTGGCAAAACAATTTCAGGAATGTGAGAATAGGAAGTGGACTGTCAAAAGAAAAAAGGGTCCAAAACTTACATAAGGTCCTCAATTAAATTGTTCTGAGATTCTTAATTGACCAATGCCTCGAACACTGCCACTCTGAAAACTGGACCATGAAAAATGCATCTGACTCAGCAGTGATTAATTTTTTGGTTTAAGAATAATACACAGATTAATGGGGTGTGCCTGATAATGGCATGTGGTTATTCAGGCTGTGAACAACCTCTAGGGTCTGTCAAACACAGGTGGCTTCAGGGTTAGTCTCCAGTGAAAAAGCAGAAAAAAAATCTTTATTGAAGAAGCACACTGCAGATGAGAAGGGCACATACAGGGAGAAGCAAAATGTTATTAAAGTACAGTATCTCTACAATGCTATATACAGCATTACACTAGCTATGAAGAATGTTAACATCGAACGGTCAATTATATTAATTTTTTTTCGGATTATATAATCTTAGACCTAGTCAGAAAAAGGACTTTCATACTTGAATGCAACGTTCTACTTTCTTCCTACAGAGAAAAAAAAAGAAAGGTGTAAATGCTTTGACGTTGGCTATTTTTCAACTTTTTTTAAACACTGGGCAAAATATTACCTGTATAAAGAGTTGTATGTACTGGGCAATGTCATCCGGTCCCACAGCACAGCAGGAACGGCGCTCTGTGCTGACACAGGTATGCAGCGCGCTGGTGCCCGATCTGCTCAGTTGTTACCGCACAGAAAAGCTGAGGTGTTGTCATGCTCAGCGAGCAAACTTCAGATCAGCCTGAAACCGCTCCTGACCGCGGGAGCTCCTCACCCGCGACACGGTGGGGCTCGGCAGCGGGCACAGGGCGGCTCAGCCCCGATGGCCGGGCAGAACAGTTTGCCGGAGAGTGCCGGCCCCCACCGCATCCCGGCTCCAGGCTCCGCGCCTGGCTCTCCCCACCTGTGGGGATTTCGCCTCGCGCCCTGGTGGCTGGAATGGGAAAGCTCTGAGCCCGAGGCGGCCGCCGGGACGATTCGCTCGGGGAGAGGAAAATTCCGGCCGAGAGGAGCGGCCCTGCCCCCGCTGGCCGCGGACAGCCCGCGGCCGGGGCCGAGCGGAGCCCCCACTCCGGGCGCAGCTGGAGGGACAGCCGGGTGTGTGGGGGCGGGCGGGAACAGGGACTCTCTATGTCTCCGTGCGTGCCGGAGCG
>VXBQ01000415.1:857359-870172 GCA_013400175.1 Phainopepla nitens | reverse complement strand
GCCTGGGCCGTGCCCGACGGAGCAGCGGCTGCAGCGCCAGCCCCGCGCCGCGGGCAGTTCCCGCAGGGACGAGCCGCAACCCGCCCGCCGGCGTTGCCGTCCCGGTGCCTCTGCCAGACTGCAGCGCTGCTGGCGTGGGACCTGCCGGGTGCACGGCGCTGCCGGGATCGGCGCCTTTGGCAAATCCCTGCAGGTCAGCACTTGCCGGTCGGAGCATCCTTAGGTGTGCGGAGTCAACTTCCCGCTCTCTGGGTGAGAGTGGCGGCGGTATGGGAGGGCTGCGCCCTCCGCAGTGCTCTGGGAACTGCCGGCGCTGGGGAAAAGAAAGTAAACAAGCAGCATCTGTTTGAAGTAGTAAAAGGGCTGGCTTGTTTCTTTTTACGCGTTAGGCCCCTCTGCTTTTGTTTGCTTATAGTAGCAAATCTAACGTTAAAGAATATAATTTTTAGGTCCTGAGTAAAACTACCCCAGTTATACATCCGGAGGGGGGGATTTTTCTTTAAGTAGTCAGGTACATTTGAAGAAAATTAGTTAGTTCAGTGACTTCACTAGGAGCTAGAGTGAATCAAAATATTGGTAAGACTGCTGAAGTTATCTGTAAATAGAATGGACAAAATACATGGTGGATATATTTTTTTAGCATGAACATTTTTGTGAAGCTTCCTTACTGTTGGCAAAAATGAATTACTTGGATTGCTGACCAAGTGGCTACAGGATAAACAGGTGCAGATGATGGCAATTTACTGTAGTATTTGCAGCAGTAGTCAAATCAGTTTGAAGTCATGGCTGCAGTGAATATAGAAGACTCATAAAGGGAGGGGTGTTTATTCACTTAAGGCCTTGTAACCATTCCAGATTTTTATGAAGGCGCTTAGAAATTGACTTTATATTGTTAATCAATGTAGAAGGTATAATTACAGTATAGATAATTACTGCATTTTTAAGACTCTGTGTACTTAAGCAGAGTTGGAAGGACTGAGTGTAGGGTAATAGTATTTTTTTTCCAGGTTAGGGAGTGGCAAAAACAGTATGTCTTGTAAGTCTTCAGTTTTGCTTGTGAGCGGGAACATAAGAACAAGCAAAAAGACACAATTAAAACTTTGGCTGTTCTGACAATTCCTCTAGGCGTATTGCCTGCCATAAAGCTGTTTGGTATAGTGAATTTTGGCTGCTGCTTGACATCTCAGTTCCCTTTATGTGACTTCAAGCATCTGCCAGTGTCCACTTCTCAGTTTCAAGAAACATGTAGCTAACAGAAGTGCTCATTGCATTAGCCCTGCAGAGAGATTTTCAGGCTTTTTATCAGCTGTTCACATATAATTTGGTACTTAGAAAATCAAGTTGCCATGCCTTTCTTGCTACAAACGTTCTTCATTGACAGTCTTAACTATTTCCATAAGATGGTCTCATTTGCTTGTAAAATGCTGGATTTGAGGAAAAAAATGTGGGTATACCAGAAAAGAAGACAACTCCCAGTTTTACTGAAAATAGTCCACAGATACATTTTTGAATAGTATGCAGTTACTGTTCCCTCTCTGAGATGATAGGAAAATTTGTGCAATCTGGGAAGAATTTCAGTTAAAATAGCATTTCTTTTTTTGTATTACCAAATGATGTAATATACTGCATTACATCTCTTCTTAACTTGTCTAGCTGAGTTGAAAGTGTTAATCTGCAGCTGAAAACTGTTTACCAGCCAGTATGTTCTTAAATCACTGTTTGAAGTTCTGTGCAGTAATTGCTGGTAACTCCTAACAGCTGAGAAAGTTTGTTTATGCTAACTGCTGAGAAGGTAGTGTTTTGTAAATTTTCAAGCACTGATGTTAGTTAAACCTTGGAACTCCTATATGACTTGATCACCGCTGGCTCTTTCATACAGAATTTTGTTATCAGATCTATGGGGATAAGCATTGGGAAAGAATCCTGTCTTTTTTTATTTTATTCAGGATTATGCTTTCCTATTGAAAAATTGTTTATTAAAACTGGTTGTGGGTAAAAATATTTGTCTGAATTTGGTGAGAAACCTGCCCATCTTATTCGCTCTATACATTCAGGGTAAGTAAGAATGGATTTTTTAAAAAATGGCCTCTGCTGGATTTTTTTTTGTTGGTTTTCTTTTTTTTTTTGTTTATAATATGGTGAATAGAGAGTGTGCCCAGCAACTGGGTGGAATACTTTGGAATATGATGAATAGGCGGTGTGCCCAGTAACTGGCTGGCCATGACACATAGTTTCTTCTCCTGGCAGGAGAAACTTGGCTGGACAGTTAGGCAGTTTTATAGCTCATCTATTTTACCCTGAGTCTGAGCAGCACTCAGGGAATAGAGCTCCTGCCAGGCCACTTGACAAAGTCTGCTCCTGTTCATCGCAGAGCTGAATTTGCTTTATGAAATGATAGGAAAATGTGTGATTTAATATTTATAAATAAAAAAAGAAGTGGCTGTAGTTGGTATCCTACCTTCTGAACAAAATTTTCCTACTGTTGCTGGACAGCAATCCCATAACCTAGAGTAAATTCTGTTTTACATTGCGAGTAGATGTCAGTAGTTGACACAGGATTTTAGGATTTTACCATGAAGAAATGTATTATGGCTTAGTATGCCATTAGAATATTGGAGCAAATGGGGATTTTGGTAAATGTAATATTGATATCCTTTGAAATACCAGCTTTATATTGAGATCCATCTTTCATTCAATTGTAATATTTCTGGGAATTTTGTGTAATTTCATTTGTTCCCATAAATCATATTTTAAGCTATGTGCTTACATACAAAATAACAGCTTCTGTCCTGCTTTACCCAAGCAAACCCCCTTTCTTTTTATCATTTTCATTCTGTGTCTAACAAAAATATGCTTGGGAGATGGAGCTGCTCTCCAGGGGCTGAAGACAGAGCTGGTTGTGTGGGGAAAGGGGCAGGGCCAAACAGCTTTGATTGGCTTATTACCAGAAACAATTCTCATGTGTGTCTTCAGGTTCCCATTCACTCTTGGTTGGCATAGTGGATGTATTTGAAAAATTTAAGGAGAACGGGAGAAAAGTCTTTTTCACATGGTTTCCAGGGCTGTCACAGGAAGTAAGATGTTTTCAGAAAACCCAAGAAATTTACCTTTTCTCTTGCATGTAACTGAGTTTTTATCAAATCATTTCAGTCACATTATAGAGACATCAGCTGTGGTGCAGTGTTGGCAAATGTGTGGTGTCAAGCTCGGAATACTGATTTGAGCTCTCTTCCTTCTCTTTCAAGTGTTCATTTGAGTCAGCTCACAGCATAGCCACAGGTTTGTTCAAGTATAAATGAAAGTCCTTCCTGTTGTGGAGTGTGGGAAGGGACAGCAAGTGTAGCAATAGCTTCAAACCAAGCATTCTGTGCCCGAGCCACAGCCCCAGAGTGGTGGGGGGACTTGGTTATGTGTCAGAATTTGCTCAGTTTGGTGAAATTTACCAAAGGGTGAAACTACATTTTTCTCTTGCAATGAATTAACTGTTTCCATTGCTCTGTATATTGTTGACACATGTTTATCATTAAGTGCAAGACCTTTTCTATTCTGCTATGAAGTGGTAGTGCTGTCTAGGATTAGAGGTTAGGCCATTATGGGTCTAACAGGTAGTCCTTATCTTAGATGTGCTTTGTTTCTTAGACCGAGGACTTCAAGATAATACATAGCATGTTCTTCTCACCCCCATGGCTCTGATGAAGAACAAGTAAATGAGCAATAAGAAAATGGAAAGAATTTTGAGAATTTGGGACTGTCGAGCTTGCTGGATGTTTGAAGCAGGGAGTTAGCTCCTTTGCGGGTGGATGCCCATCATGAGCCACTTGAACGCTAATCATTCCAGGGGCCAATTTACCGGCTGAGTTTCAAATGTACACATAACACTTCGTGAGGTGATTATGTTGTTCTTCTTAATGTATCTGCCTTAAGCAAGGGAACCTCAAATAGTGGAATGACACTGATGCCATTAACTGAATGCTGTATTTTTAAATTTTAATGTTTTAAACTGTTTACTCAAACTTTGTCGAGTCTGAAGTCGTAGCATGGTGCCTATGGAATAGTTACTGATAATGTTCCCTGTTGGAGTGTGTTGCTGTGGGAATGAGATCAAGAAAACATTAGGGGGTGGAATGTGGATACTAGGGTGAAAAAATGTGTAGGAGGGTAATACACAAATAGAGATTAGCTGAGTTATTTCCAAGCTTTGTCCAAGTGTGTTGGTATCCTGTGAAAAAGAAAAGTGAGAGCTAGATACTGAGTTATCAAAAGCATTTGAGAGAGAAAGTGCTTGAGACTGGAAGGTGCTTTTAGGTGTTACCTTAGGGGTAGGTTCTTTTCTTTCTGCAGTTACTGGATTTTTTTAAATGTGCTTTAAATAGGACCACAGTGTTTACATAAACCTGAGTTTATGAGTTTGAGTAGGCCCATCTGTGTTGGGTGGAAGAAGAAAAGAGTCCATTGTAGGAGACCAAAACCTTAGATTCCAGAGGAAACTGGAGGTCTGTACAGGACTTCAGTCATCTGACAGACAAAATAATTGAGTAGTAATGATTTAAGGTCACAAACAAATTGTTTCTCCTGTAATCTGGCAACACCTGAATAGGCCTCCCTTCATAAAGTGCAGTATCATTTCTGACTATCTTGACTGTAGCTTGGAAAAAAACTTCTGAGCATGCTGGTTTTTCTAGCTTGACTGCTGTTCCAAGCTGCCACTGTTGTAGTTTTGTGTGTGCTGGGGAGCAGCAGATGCCAGATTATCCAGCCATCCCTTGGAGCTGTAACAAGGTTAGCATGCTCAACTACATATTTATTATTTTCTTCTAGAAATTAGCAAGTAAGTATAATGACTTGCTATGTTAATGTAGTGGATACAAGGAATGCCAGGTGTTCTCTTCTATGGCTACTTGGAAGTTAAACAAGGTCTGATTGTGCACTTTCTTTTCTTCTCACCTGGCTCTCGCTCGCTTCCCCAGCAGCTGCCCTGCTGCTCTAACTGAGGTTCACAGAGCTGTCTGCAGTCTAAGAAAGTTGCTCTTCACTGTGAGTATCACTGTGTACAGCTCTAAAAGAGCTGACTTCAGGGCATTAGAGGATGACAAAAAGCTCAGATGTTGGCTCCTAGATTCCTGTAGAGTTCTGTGGCTGTGCCCAGCATTAGCACAATGAAGAGGAAACTCTGACTGTGCAGCTGGCAACAATGGAGGGCTCAAGGGGGAAAACCACCCCTGCTGTTCTGAGCTGTAGCAGCCAATTAAAAACTTGATGCTTCACCTGAATTCTCTCCTGAGGTAAGGTCCCACTATTAAAAATGCAGCTCTTTATGAAGTAAATTTAAATGGTTACTAACAGGAGTTCCAGTAGATGTGTTCTGACTTAAAATCTTTGTGTGATAGACTCATGGATATAACTGCATTTTTTTGTGGCGTAAGAAACTGATTTTTTTATGCAGAAGTGGAATACCATGGGAATTCTTAGAGAATTCAGAGTTCCTGGATTTGTTTTTATTTGCTAGGAGGTTATCCAGTTCAGAAGGGGCATGTGCATTTATTTGGTGGTTGTAAATGATCAGAGTGCCATAGGTGGTTAAAGGATGAGTCCCTAATCTATCTATGAAAAATCTCCCTTGGGAGCTTCTATTAATGTCAACTCTGCTGCATGCCTATGGTTGTCAGGATTACTACTTTCAGTCAAAGAAAATAGAGCATGTAAATATTTTTAGCTGGGCTTAAGCTTTCTTCTGTGAGAAAGCATTGCTTTTGTTGCAAGCTTTGGCTCTACAGAGGTTCTCATTGAAGAAATAGTACAGCTTGGAAGCTTTCTTAGCTGTGTTTTAAAAATACTTTTTGCATGTTTATTTGATTTTAACTTCTCTTCTGGAAATAGAGCTACTTGGTTTGGAATCTTATTTAATAGTAGACAAACAAACCTCTCCTTCCCAAACAATGCAAACTGTTTCTCTATGTTAAACAAGAAATGTTGTGAGCTTGAATTTTCCTCCAACAGAAAGAGACAAAAAACCTCCAACAGGGAAAGCACCATCCCATCTCAGAAGAACAGCATTAGAAATATGTGTATTTTTCTTTAAAATCAAATAAATTTTCAATCTAATATTCCTGAGTTATTGATATATTGATTTAACAATGTTTTTTTGTTTTCATGGGCATTGGTTTTCCATTGAGAATTAGTTTTCCCTTTTGGTATTTTACCTTACTTTAATATCAGACCTTCAGATGGATTTTCTTCCAAAGAATGAAGCTTTTCTATACATGGAGCTTGACAGCTAACTTTTAAATGTTGTGCAGTGGACATAGAGCATAAGCATTTTCAGCTCTGGCCTTAATACAGATTTACAATTTACAAATTTTTCTGGAGGAACTGCTTCTTCTATTTTTTTTCCCCACAAAATGAATTATGTTTTTTTTATTTCATTCAGTTTGCCTGTTTGCTTGTTTTGTTTGTTTGTTTTTTTTTTTTGTCCATCTATTTCCCCTCCTTGCCACCTTTCTCACCCCCGCTTTTAGATGTGCTGGCATCTTTGCTGAATTAAGTGACTTAGATAAGAATGTTGAAAGAAATGGGTAGTGTTAGTCTTGCCCAGAAACTTTTTATATGTAGGTATCAAAGTAATTTGAAGGGCATTAGGGAAGAATATGGTGTGCCAAGTTTGGTTTATGGTTTTTTTTTTTTTTTTTTTTTGTCATTCACTACTTTGCAATCTGTTTAAGTATCATTGTACTGCTCTTGACTTTTGTAAAACATGGCTCAGTCCTTCTGGACTGTTAAACTAGACTGACAAAACAACTATCCTATATTGCAGGTATAGGATAATCTACTGAGCTGGCTATTGTTTAACTGTCCTTGTGACAGCAATGTTGGAAACTCTTTTTATGTGGGAGGAATAATGCTTTGTCTGTGATCTCCTAAAAAAAAGAGGAGCCAAAATATCTTTATTTAACAAAGTTGAAAAAACAAATGTTTACAACTTGTGATACTGGGTGTAACCCTTTGAGACAAAGATGAAGTACTTCATTCTTTATGAGTAGCTATGGACTTCAACATTCTGTCCTTCTCATTAAAAAATAATGTTATGCAGAATTCAAAATGTAACCATTCTGGCTTTGAGAGCATAGAAATTATTTGCATGGATGGATGAGTTTTTTGCTTGTTTAGTTAGTAAGACAAACAAGGTGTGTGTTAGTTGATGACAGTAGTGTAGTAAGTGAAATTTCTAGAGGTGGAATTTCTGATAATTTTCATGCGTTTGTGTAAAATCAGAAATTCAACCCATGCCATAAATTTGGGCTTTGATTTTTAAAAATTTTAAATTCTAAAAAAAATTTTGAATTCAGAATATTTAGGCTCTCATAAATCAAGTATCATTATATGTTGGAAGTTGTTCCTAGGTTCCCAACTTTCTTTTCTGATGAGTTACTGCTTTTTCCATTTACCCTCTGAAGTCTCCAGACATAAATTTTTCTGTATCCTCTGCTGGTCTCTGATTCATGGTCTCTTACTTCCCCTTGCCTGCAATTTTGATCCTCTCCTTCCACCCACATTACAAATCAGCCTCACTAATTCCATCCTTGGCACCCTCCTTGAGCTGTATTTACCTCATTCACTTTTTGAAGTACTCACTGCTTGGAAGAAGTTCCTTTTTGCTCAATCTTAAATAAGTTTGTAAGTCTGCAGCTACTAGTAAAGAAAGATGTACTTCCTTCTTGCCTGAAGGGGTAGGAACGCAGCAAGTTGAGTGGATTTTTGTGCATTCCTTTAAATCTTCAAATTTAGAAAAAGCTTGGCCCTTCAGCTTGGTCTTTCCATATGGTTTTTTTGTCTTTTCTTTCCCCCTCCTCTATATCCCATTCTGCCTGTATCTAATTCCTCTTCTCCGACTTCACTCTGAAACTATAAATTTTTCTTTTTACAAATCTTTCTTTTTTTTGTGTTTAAAAATAGTTTATTCTGTTTTTTTTCTCAATGCATCTTATTCCCTTGCACTTATATGGGCATAGAGAATATTTTTCACTACGCTGTTGAAGGCGAGAAGGGTTTCCCAGGCCCTTTTATGTGGCATTTTGAAGTGGGGTCATTGGCTGTCTTTGCAGTTGCTGATCTCATCTGCTCACTTATCTATAGCTGAGTGATGCCTTGCAAATTGCAGGACTTGAAGCTGAGGTCTCAAGGCTGGCAGGGATAGCTACAGACATGAAATAGGATTTTTTTTTTTCTTTATTCAAGCAAATCAGAGTTTACCTATGACTTTGTTGGGCCAGTAGCAGTAATTTTATTCATGTGTTATAGGCTGTACTTTCTCAGATTTAGATATACATACAATTTGACATCTGCATGATAGATATTCAGGAATTTGTTGTAGAAATGAAATGATGGAACTGGGTCAGATGTGTCTTTACTCCTTCAGCTTCTTCATGCTTCTCTCTTGTTTCCTGATGGTTGATTTTTATTTTTTTTTTTTTTTTTGGAGTAGGGAGAGGGGTCTGGTTTTCTACCAAGTGATATGGGAAGGGATCGGAGGATTTTGGAATCGAGATAATTTTTGTTATTTGTTTTGATGGTTCTTTTGCAGTGCAGGGCACAAAATACCCCCTGCTCTATCCTAGATATTGTTGAGATATTCTCAATACACTTCTGTAGAAAAGCAAGGTGAAAATGTAGAAAATAGGGAAAGCCAAAGCATTTTATAAGCACTTCAGAGCTGGTTGTCGATAGTGAGGGGTGTAAGAGAGAATCTGAAGAGGCTTATTTTGGAAAAGTAATAAGGATCTGACATCACTGTCTGAACTGTTGGAATCTCTGTCTGATTTCTAAGCATCTTTCTTTGACTGTTCTTCTATTTCCACTGCCCAAACATTCTTACAAACTTTCCAGTCTTCCTCCCAAAATATACTGCTATAATGCATCTTTATCCATAAATCTTAAGTTAATAAAAGAGGATAGAAATGCAATGGATTGTAAATGTTGGATGAAACCTTAAAAGTATACAATGATTTATTTTAGAAAAAGAACTGGGGATATGATACTATGATAGTTTTAGAAATAGTCAAACAAATTTTATTTTTTTTTTCTGATGGTCTTCTTTAAGATACTGCTTATGGGCTCCTGTTGTTAGGTTTTCTTTGTGCTTTTACTTGCCCCAAAATTTTCCTGGATTTTGTAGTTGTAATATTTAAAACCTACCAGCTAACAGGTTTACAGGATTTTTTTTTTTGAAGACTGCTTGCCAGTACTTAGTCCAGAATAAGATTTTATGTTAGAATTGAAAGTGTTTTGCAATAATGGCACATAACATAAATGCTGAGATTTCGTCCTGTACTATACTACTCTTATAGATGGAGTCTTTGAAATGACTTGATACCCTGACTGAGTGGTCTTGTGGAAAGATCTCTGCAGTGTTGGTCAGCACTCTGCTCCTCTGCATGAGAGGCAGCTGTCCTGCATTCTGTCTCTATTAGAGAAGAACAGCTGGATATTCCTTCACATTTCCTGAATGAAATCTGTGTTTTCTCTGACAGGCTGATGCTGCCTCTTCCTGCTCATGGTGGAGATGAACAGTAGGAAATGACGTGTCCAGTGAATTGTTTATTTTGTAAAAATGTTTGTCGGGGCCACTTGAAAGAGCTTTAACAACTTAATGTAGCAACTCCCTTGCAAAATTCTACCCTAGTTCATTGGGAAGAGTGCAATTGATTTGCTGACAACATACTCTCAGTAAGGAAGAATGGTTAAGTATTCAAAGAGTCCTTCTGTTACAGGCGAACAAAAGCTCCAAGTTTAGAAGTACTTTATAATGTTTGAACTTCCAATATAAAATAATTTTAAAAACCTAATGAGATCTGGAGAACTCTACACTTACTGGCTTTTCCCACATCCTGTCACATCATAGTTCATATCTCAGTCATACACTGACTGTTTCCTTGAGTCAGTTTGTGGTATCATGTGCATAAATCCTCAACATGGTCGACAGATCTCCTATCTGTCTGTAAAAGACCATGTGATCCTTTATCAAAGCCAAAAGGGCATAGCTAAACACAGCAGAGCATTGGTTGGAATTGTAAAGTCATTTAACTCAAACTTTTGGCTTCTGATGATAAAATGAGATCCATCAGAAAATGTGAGTCATATTCTCAAACTGACGTAGCTGTACCACTATTGTGTACCATTGTGTTTACCAGTGACTGTGATTAACAAACATTTTCACTTAAATATTTAAGAGACAATGAGAAAGTGACTTGGTCACTAGATCTATCAGATCTATGATCTGATTCATTCGAACATTCTGACACTGGATGTAGAGATTAGTTCTTCCTCTTCCCCCCATTTTTTTGTTTCTTTGTTTGGATTTTGGTAGTCATTGAATAATTGGCAGAGGTTGCATACCCCTCTCCCTCCCTTATGAACTCTTTAGGTAGAAGGAAGTTTGTGTGTCTTTTCAACTGAGTAGCTTTGCTGCTGCTGTTGAGCTGGTGGATTCACTTTGTTGCAACTTCATGTCCTCTTCTTCAGTCAGAAGAAGCCAGTGATAAGTTGCTGGTAATCAAATCATGGAAATCCGGTGTAGTCCGTTTTTCTGTTTTTTTAACATTAGACAAGGCTTTTGTTTCTTTATCTGTATTCACCTTAGGATATTGTAGTTTGTGATGTCTTTGAAGTGTCAGCTTTGAATTTCTGTATCAAAAGAGCCTTTCTGCTTAAAGCTAACAGCATTATGCTAGTGACTTTATATCCAGGTAATAAAAATTTCTAAAATTGTGATCATGGTCATTTTATGTATGTCAAAAGAACAGTGGGATGGCCATTAGCCACAATTTCAGTCTCTTCTCTGATATGAAGCCAGAGTTCTTTTCATGGATTTCCTCTGTTGGAAGGCATTCAAAACCCAACCCATACTTACTGGGAGAGGGAAAATGTGGTACCTGGGGGAGGTTGATGGGCTTTAGGTTACTGACACTTAGTTTTACTCTGGAAAAGTTCACAGATTTGCAGCTGAGTTTTAGTGCTCCCTTGTTTGTGTCTTGTTCTGTTTCTCTGATCTGTATAGATAGCTGCTCATGAACTTTTTATCCAAATTGACTGCTCTGGTTTTCCACTTTTAACTTCAGTTTGGTGACAAGTGAAGCTCTGATCTGCTGCAGTTAAGTGTGGGGAAATCATGACAAATTTTGGAGATTTTAGGAAATGAACTATCTGCAGCTTGTCCCGGACCTATCTCCTGCCACTAAGGACAGGAGTAGATACTCTGGTCAAGATGATGTTATGATCTGCATCCTTGTCCCTTTGGCTTCTTCTGCTGTACAGTGTGGGCAGTAATTTTGCCTGTTCTTTGCCCCTACTACAGACTGTCTTCTGGGCAGACAAATCCAAGGTTCTCTATTGCTCTTGAATCCGGGCCATTAACTTCTAAATAAGAAGTTTGCCCTATACTGGTATTAGTAATTGCCTTTTTGTTTTCACTGAGATTGTGCTGACATGCAGCTTACCACTTGTTTGAGGATAAATGGGTAAAAAATGTGGATGTCTTATAGCTAGCAAAAGTTTGCTAATTTTATGATTTTTTTAGTGATTTAATGTATTCAATAAGCAACAATTTCTTCTAAGACTTTCAGACAAATAAAGTGTAAAGAGTTAAGCACTCTTGGTCTTTCTATTTCTGAAGTGTGACAACATGTGAATGGCATGTTCATGAGTTCCTGCATGGTTACAGAGTATGAGCATGCAAATCGTTCAAAATGCTATTTGGCTGGTTACTTTCATGGGTAAGAATGTGGAAAATACTGCATTTCTGACAGGATTCTGACTATTGTGGTAACACAGGATGCAGAATTTTTAAACAGTCCATGTTATGTCTGATCAAATGTTTTAGACCTATATTCTTTTAGGCATTTTACAGAGATTTGCTGTTATATTTAGAGAAAGCTTCTAAATCCAGGGACAACTTAAGAGATGGTTTCAGACATAAGGAATTTGTGTGTTTTACAGGATTTAGGAGATTGAGCAGCCTAGATATTTTTGTCTTTTCTTTTGAAATCCATGAAGTAAGAAAACCCTTTTTGTCTGAATTTTCTTGGGTGGTTTTTTACATGACTTCCTGGGTGGGAGAAGTGTGTTACTGTATTTAGTTAACGTTTGTAAATTTAAGTCACGTTGTGTCAAAGTTTGTAGTAAAGGTCCATGTGCTCTGTAGATCATGTAGATACCGTGTAAGAATTTTCATGAGGGAAGAACCGGGAAGATAAAATGCTGCTAAGTTGAAGGGTGCTGTTTCTTATAATGACAAGGCACTCAGTTATGGGGACTCTGATAAATAAAGCCTGTAGACAAAGTGCCCAGCTGTACTTTAAGATGAAAACAGGATGTTGGTTGTATTGCTGCAGGACTGCTGTATAAATCAAAGGATATGCTGTTATTGCTGTTTAAGGAAGCTGTACTCCCTTAGAGTGGTTCTGTATATAAAAGAATGGTTATTGCTGTGCTTATCAAGGACTGGCAGTTCTCCTTCTCCAATTGTGACCTGGTCAATCCACCTCAAGCTCATGACTTAAAGCCTTGCCAGTTATTTTAATCCTCTATTCAACAGGACAAACAGAATGGGGTTATTTTTATCTCTTTATGATTGCTTAGAACAAGTAGAAAACCCCTTTGCTATATTTTAAGTCAAAGGTGATTTTACTGAGGAGGATGTGAAATATTTCCCCAGTGCCTGTTAAACCCTGTTGATTCAAGCTGTGTCCAGTTAGTTGTGGCATCTGGAAATGTCCAGGTGGCCTTCTCCCCATGCCAGTGTCCTTGCAGGTGTTTGTTTTT
>VXBQ01000415.1:775461-857330 GCA_013400175.1 Phainopepla nitens | reverse complement strand
TTTTTTTTTTTTTTTTTTTTTTTTCTAACCTCTTTAAATTTTTGTTTAAAGCCATTTCTGGTTCTCATATTCTCTTTTAAAGGACTTCTTTGCCCTGTTTGTACTGTTCTACTGTTTCTTAATGCCAGCTACAATGATGTTGCCTTTGTTTTTAAAATTAATAGTTTTTATGCTTCTAAGCACTACATCCACCTATACTTTCTCTCCTTAGGAAGAAGGTCTGCCAAAATACTTTTCTGCTTTTGATTTCCATCAGTTTATTTTTGTATTCAGGGAAATCATAAAATTATTTGGCTTGGAAGCAACCTTTGAAGATGATTTATTCCAACCCCCATGGTAGATCTGTAGTGCACTGTAGGATGGCCTAGATTGCTATTTAGGAAATATAAGTTTTTCTTAGGCAGAAGTAGCTGAATCTGGAACAACAATAAGTACCTGGCTAAAGGTTGAATTGATATTCCTGTAATATGCATATGTTTTTACAGAAGTTTTTCTGGATAAGTCTTCAATGCTGGAACTATTTTAGCATAACAGTTTACACTGATTAATACAGTGTTATCATCCTAATAGCATTTGTACTCAAGTGCAGAGTTAGCCTCCCTGCAGCAAGAATCCTGACCACGAATCAGATGGAGACACCATGCTGCTGAGGGAAGCAAGGAACAGAGAAAGAAAGGGAAAAGGCAGCGATGGTGAGTCAGATGCACAGTACTCTAAGGGAGAGCAGATATAAGTCACTCCTGAAAGAATATTCGCACAGCACTAGCTTAATTTTGTTTTGACATCAATTGTGCTTTGTACTGAAACATAAATTAATCTTTCGTATGCATAGTTTTCATGAAGTTTGATGCTCATAATGACTATTCCATTATTTACCATCACTTATCTACATTTCACTGAAGTTCTGTAAGGGAAGGATATTGTAGGAGCTTTGTAGGCAGCTGTGTTGAGGCTCTCGAGATACCTATTGGTACCTCCTTTTCATAATTCCTGATTCGTTATGGTACCTGCTTTTCAGTAATTTTTTATCAAGAATGTTGATAAAATAACTTTATATTTAAAGCTAGGATTTGTCTGTATTCCAATAACAAGTAATGGATATGTTTTTGAAGAAGTAAGGCCTCTCTAATCTACTTCTTTCTGCTTTTTCACAGGAGAGGAAGAAGTCTCAAAATCTTAAATGTGTTTCATTTCTTTACTAAGCAGTTGTAGGAATTAATCACATGTGAAGTCTTTTTTTGAAACACAAGGAGTTTCTGTAGTACAGATCAAGTTATATTGGGTGCACTTGGGAGGATATGATATTACATACAGAGATTAAAAACTTCTGTGAAGGGGAACCTTTACTGGGGCCAGAAACTAATTTTTGAAAACATATTTGTCAGTTATCAGATGTCCTAGTGTCTGTAGCAGTGGTTTATTAAATAAGGATAATGTTCTAGGGTTGAACAGTGATTTTGGAAAATGCACGTAATATCTAAATAGTCATGCTCTCTGGTTATTAAAGATAAGCTTTAAATTCTAGCTGTTCATATAAATTTGTGGTTCTTTAACAGGCCAGAAGCATGGTTATCAGGAGACATGCTGTGGAATTACCCTGGTGTGACCTTGTAACTGATGGATTTGAAAAGCATTAAGAATTATTTGAACTGGTTCAGTACTCGGAAGGCTTCTTAATTGTACTGCCAGTATTCTTTTTATTAAAACTTGTAATGAAGGGGGATGTATTCTGGAGTGCTTGTCTCAGTTACACACTCACACAAGGCAGCTCTCACTCTGCACTTGTATTGTACCTTAAAATAATTGTAATTTGTTTGCTTGTTTGGTTTATTTTAATGTTGAGCAAGTGCTACTACTTTTCATCCACAAGGCAAATAGCTGTTGCTTTTGATTAGTAACTTAAACCTTGGCAAGTACGTAAATTCCTCAGCAGGGCACTTGGTTTTGAAGAGCTGCTTATGTTCCAGGGGAAAATGTTTGAACAGATTGTTTCAGAACATGTGATTTTTATTTTTTTAAACTTTTTTCCTGCTTCTGTACTACATTATCTGCACTGATTTACTCCTTTCCTCCAGGAAACACATTTGCATTAAAGATCCGGTCTTCTGTTTATTTAGTTCCTGCTGCTTATTGCTTCCATGAGGTCCTCTTTGACCTTAAAATTAACAGAAAAATAACTGATATCCTGGGAATTAAATCAAGGAAAAAATTAAGTACAAGGAGCTGATAAATTGTGACAGATTCTTTCACTCATCAAACTTCTCTTTCGACATGCTAAGATACTCAGTAGTAAAAAAACCGAAAAAGATTACAAAACCCATAAGGAGAATGTTTTTCATAGAACCTCTGATGCTTCACTTAAGGCTTTAAACTACGGGAGTCAGGGATATCACTGGTTCCTATTGTTAAATGTTGGCTTTGTCATCAGAAAATGTTAGTATTTTCTGGAAGGTACTCTAACCTGGCCTGAATCAATTCTTACTGATCTGAGCTGTTTTGACTAACTGACTTTTAGGTGGAGTAGTTGCAGTGCACCATTACATTTCATAGTTCCCACTGGTACACCCCAACTTCCATTTTAATTTGCTCAGCAGAGGTAAGGACTCCTGCTGCAGTTAGTGCAATACTGAAATAATAGTAAGTATAAGAGATCATTCAGTTTGCTTTTAAGCTTAATGATATACAGCAAATCCAGTGAAATAACAGTGACAGTTCTCCTTTGTTAGTTTATTTAAATTGTATAATGTTATTATAATTTTGTCAGAAATAAGCAAGACTGGTGAGAGATAAAGCTGTCATATCAAAGAATTGAAAGGGTTGACCACAGTGTTGTCTGCTTAATGTCACTTTAAATGTCTAGGCTTCCTAATTTAGTTTGATTTGAACATAACAGTGTCGTGTTTGGAGACACGGGATGCCAAGAAAGGAAGCAGATGATTTGCATCCCTTAAGCTTCCATAAGTGGGAGATTCAGATTTGAATTTGGCAATGAAATATTGAGATTTTTCAAAAAGAGCTACATGATAAAAGAAGGTGGGGTACCAAGGCCTGTAACTGGATGTCTTGGCAACTAAGCTTGTATGTAATTTTGCCAAAATGGAAGAGATGATTGCCTTTCAGTTTTTTTAGTATTTAAAAGAAAAATAAAAGAATATGAACAGTAGCGGACAACCTGAAAAAGCAGTTTCATCCCTCCAGTGGAGAAGATAAGAATCTAGCAGTGTTAAGTTTATGGTTGGGCTTCATGATCTTAAGGGTCTTCTCCGACCTAAATTATTCTATGCTTTTGTTGTTTCCTTCACCCAGTCACTTAGCTTCATCACTTAACATCTATTGTGATAAAGTTATGCAGTCATGTAATTGTAAAAAGATGGAGAGAAATGATAGCTTGGCCTAGTTATAAATTTTTTCTTGCAGTTTTCTCAGTTTTTGTCATTGTTACTGTTCTTTGCTTTTGACAGTCATCTGATATCCTTATTAGCCACCTTTGACACCAGAAAGCTAATGGTATAGAATGTTTTTAAAGCCTGTTGGGTCATATTTGCAGTCTGAAAAAATGTTTCACATAGTCTGCAATGTTACCATGGCAGAAATATCCCCCATTCAGCCCTGTTTCACAATGGCAAATATGCAGAAAATGGAATTATGAGAATATAAATTATAGTGAGCTTGGGAAGCCATGTGGCCTTATGCACAGAAATAGTGCACTGGTGTGAAGTGTTTTATGAACATCCATTTTTTGTCCAGGTTATGGTTTTTTTTGTTTAGCAGAGAGATTCAGCCAGGCTGCTGGTGAGTATTTAGAAGGTGTGATCTCGTGGTTTGCATCATGTTCAGCAGTGGGACCCAGTGAGGTTGTGTGGCCAGTGGCTGGTCCTAGATCAAGAGCTTGATGGTGAGAGGCTGGGGGACCTTAGGAAAAGGCATCCAGAATCACTCAGTTTCCTTTGTCTTTACCTACTGTAACTCCTAATTTGAGAGGTGAATTCTGGTATCTCTTGGCAGCAAGTCAGGCCTTACATAAATGAAGCGAGAAAGCTGTATCCTATTTTTTTGCTCCCTGTCAGTATGTCTGAGTCAATTCTAGACCAGCTTTGTCCAAAAAACATAATCTGTGGCTGTCCCAGAACTTTGAACACAGAACCGCTTATGTGTTACTGTAGTAGCAGTTAACATGATTGCATCAATTTTCCATCCAGCTTCACTCCTCCATCCTGCTGAAATTGTTAAAGAAGTCTTCGTGGCTTCTGAGTTGAAACTGGGACCAGGGACAAGATTGTCAAAGTGTGATGGGGCTTCTGCATCATAGGTTTTGGATTCCTCCTGGGATGATTATGATGATAAGAGTCAACTGTCTTATGTTTTTAATTTGGCAGAATTTGTACTCATAAGATCATTTCACTGAACATTACAAAACTGGCTTTGCATGTGTGTTTAGCTTATGCTGTAAAACATACCATACAGACAGATATTTTTGTCTCTTCTGGACTTTTTTTTTATCATGTAATACTTGGTTGTTAATTTAAAAGAAAATATTTGTGTTCTAAAAACAAATGACACACATGCAGCTGTGTAGCCAAGTGACCCAGAGAAAGTGAGTTCCCATGATCTGTGTGTGTGTGCAAGTGATGGGGACCAGGACTTGTTCTTGGTCCAGTAGTTCAGTTGTGCCTGGCCTCAAGGGAACATGCAGCCATGCTCCTCATCCTGTTAACTTTCCATGGGAATGTAAGAATGTGCCTTGCAGTGCTGACTAGGAGCAATTGTGTGCAGGGTGGTGTTTGGCTTTTAAAAAAAATTTCTTATATCTAAATTCATGTGGGTTGTGCAGAAGTTTGGAATAAATATTGATTGAGGAAGAGTGTTAAATTGTGTGCTACTGCAGTTTTTAAGAACTGGACATAAATGATTTGCATTGCAGTGACAAGACCTATGCAGCCATTTATTTTCTGTTTTTTATGTTCTTGAACAAATACTTCTGTTCAAGGATATTTGAAAAATGAAGGGAAGTGTTTAATCATCTGCATAAATAAATAACTTTGAAGTTCTCACATACCCAAGATGTGAAAGCATAGATAGTATTTGTTTGGGTTTTTGTTCCACATTTGGTAAGACAGGACTAGAATTGGTAGAATCCTTTCTTTGATATTTGGTTTTATGAGTCAAAATTTGGCTATTTGATTTTTATTTCTTTTTCCCTTGGTGGGATTGTATATGTGTGTGACCTCTTATCTAGGACTGAAAATTCTGTAATGGCATATCAGAGATCAAGTGCTGTTCTAGTTACTAATGTCCAACTAGGAAAGCTTAATGCATGGGCTAGTTTCTGCTGTCTAGCAACATTATTCCAAAGCTGTGAACAATATGTACAAATTAACTGTGAGCACGAATATGCCTTAAATAAGGAAATTAAGAAGCAGAAGGCAACAATTCAAACAAAAGACTTGCTGGTTACTTCCATATGTCTTCTTAGACACAGCTTCCTCAAAGCCCATACTTTTAGGGATATGACCTTGATGAAAAATGTACCTACTTCCCAAATTTGTCCACTTTCATTTAGCTTTCTATTAATAATGGCATAGGTCTCAATAGAGGGGCTCAGATTAGTCTATTGGAAGCATTAGATTGCATCCAGTGTGTCTGTTTTTTGCTTAAATAGTTACTTTATTTAGAATTGATGGAGTTGGCTTCCATTAGTTGTGTTCAACACATGACCTTGCAGTGTTATGTGTAAACAGTATCATAGTTGATGTGGAACTGATGACCTGGGAAGTTATTGTATGAAGTGCTGGAAGTACAGTTACTCAGTGTCTACACACCAACAATTCAATAGAAGCACTTGCTTTCCCATTCCAAGCAGAGGAAATAATATCAGACAAATCTTGATAGTAGTAAGAATTTTTCTTTAAGTTTTGTGGTTGGCTGGTGGTTTGTTTTGGTTTGTTTGTTTTTTTGGTGTTTTTGGTGGTTTGGGGTTTTTTTTTGGTTTTTTTGAGGGGGAGGTGCCCTAATTACATTTTATTAAATACATGATTTTTAAGCAATATTGACACCAGGCACTAATGTTTTGGTACAAAAATTAATTTATTTTTCCCAGGTCACTAAGTTTTTAATTTAGTCTTTGTCAGGAAGAAACCCGTTATTAGCATGCAGAGTGCTTTGGTGTGAGTCTGCAAAGTAAGCAAATATGTGCTCAAATCAGATTTATATGGCTTTGGCAATCAATACTATTACATAATCATCTGCCTTATCTAATGTTAAAGTCACAGCTATATTGGCTTATTTCTTTGCCCATATATTAATGTTATGCTGTCTAATAGCAAAATAATCTCCATATACAGACAATTTTAAAAATACAGGGAGCAATCTTCGAGCAGAAAGAATGGCTTATACTTACTTGGCAATTGGAGTAATTGCCAGTCCGCTCTTGAACTTCTGTCAAGGGGAAAAAAGGGAAAAAATTAAAACTTTCTCTTTTTTAGAGTTCCTGCTCTTTGAAGTAAGAAAAATGATAGTAGATGAATTGGTGTTCTAATTTATATTATGGTGCAACTGAACTGAAATACAACTTCCTGTTTAATTTCGTTTGTTACAGATCGTACTTTGAAACTGAAGACTTAAATTGATCTAGGACTTCAGCAACTAAAATGGTTGTGGATAGTCAAATAGTGTCTGTTAGTTCAGAATCTACTGAAATATCAAATTTATACCTTGAAGGGACTTTTTGTTTTTATAAAGTAGACAGTAACTTGCAATCCTGGATGACCTCCAACTCTCCTTTGAAAACTGGTTAGTTCACTAAATGAACAGGAATAGCATTTTTTGCAAATGTTTCTGCATTAACTCAAGTGGCAGGGATTTGAAATTTGGGAGAGAAGAAGCCAACAAAGCAGATTAAATGGACTTCTAAGTATAGCTTCGAAATACTGCTGTACTAAGTCAGCTAGTTTGGATGAAATTAAGTATGATTCTTTTATATATGAGAAGGAAAGTGTTTTAAAAGCATATGATAGTATTGAATGCTGCGTTTAGACTTTTTAATATACTTTTTTAAAGTTAATAATGGCTTTTCTTTCAGAGAGAGATCTGTTTGAGATTTTTGCCATCTCAACATTGATAAAAAATCATGGTATGAAAAAAATTCTTTAGCTTTTCTACGAAAATCCACATGCTTTGGGAAGATTTTTTCTTAACTTGTATCAGAATGAATTGACAAACCCAAAATAGGTATCAATTCCTAGCCTGTCTTCACAGTAGCATTCTTGTGTTAATGCTCTTAAATACTATTTTATGAATTTATAAAATACTCTGACAATTCTGAAGTAGTGCCTCTTTTATGATGTGATTTATATTCCAGGGGTATTTGTTGCTGGAAAATACAACATTTGAAGAAAAAGTACTGAACCACTCTCCTGTTTTATACAAATAGGATTAGATATGCTCTGATTTGTCAGGAAAAGAATCAGCAGCCAAGTAGTTTCAAAATACAGCCTACTTGCAGTGCCACCCTGTGGCTTTCTTTTTTCCTGGCTTCTATTAATGCAACTAGTTTCTGTTGCCTCATCCCCAACGGGAAAGTTACTTGTGAATTTGTGAAATGTCTGTGCTCCTAGCTGCAGACCTGGTCTAACCAGGATACTACAGCACATTTTTTTTGCCTATCTTTAGCATTATTTGTTCTTGCTGAAACCTGCTTTGATGAAGAACCATGAAGAGAATTTCTGAGCAATACCAGTTCATTCACCTACTCTATCAAATCACTAAGCAGTGCCTGGTTTGGCCATTGAAAAGGGAGGATCACACTGGAGCTGGAAAGCAAAATGTGTCACTTCTCAGCAATAACTTGAAGGACTATGATAATTGGGCTCATCAGTTCCAGCAATGTTACATATGCAAATAGTTTATTTCCAGGTAGTCAGTTTTCTAGGCAGATGGTTTAACTTTAAAATTAGATGGTCTAGGTAGACACAACACTGCTTATGAAGGTAGTTGATTTTATTTTGTATTCAAGACGTCTGCATTTTTGTTGACTTAAACTGAAGGATGTCAGAGAGACTTTGTTTATAAAAGCAGCCTTATGCTTTGAAGTAGTAGTGCTTTGCCTTGCACCATTTTACAGAGTTGCTCAAATCTTGGTGGATAAGTGCCTGAATGTGTAAGAATGGTTTTCATATATAGGGAGTAATATAATGTGGAAGATATTTCACACCAAGCAAGCACATAGGAAGCAACTCTTCAGCACTGCACCTGCTTGGCATATCTTGGAGAGGAAAAGCTTTCCTTCCTCACAGCCAGCTTAGGTTTAGTAACATCTCTGAATGAAAGGCAGGGTTTTACCTGTCTGTATTTTCTTAGTGTCATTTTGGCAGGGAGCAGCTGAACAGCCCTTCTGCCCAGGTGAGGGACAGTAACATCCTGGCTCAGCCACATTCCCTGGGCGTACGGCCTTGGCCCCCCACCCCAAAGGTGGCCTGCCACTGCCTAGGCCCTAGCGTTTGGATGGGCATTTGAGTCAGTGCCCTTAGTGCTGTAAGAGTTTTTATGGTAGTGCTTTGAACACGCTTTCAGTATTTTCTTGCTGCAAAAGTATTTATTTTCAGAAAAGACACTTCCCGCGCGTGCTCTGCTGCCGGGCCGATGGCGCTGCCCGGGTGTCAGCGCCTGCCCCAGAGCCGCTCACGCTGTGCGGAGGCAGGGCGAGTGACTAAGGGGACAAATCAAGTCTGGGCTAGCAAAGCCTCAGCGTGCCTCCCTGAGACACCTCTGGGCTTCAGCGTCTCCACTGAGGGCTCTGTATTTTCCAGTAACAGAAATGAAAAATGTGAGAGCTTGGTAAGTATCAAGCTGTATACTTAATGTGTCTAGGCTTTTCTGATAAGCAGGTGCTTACATTTACATGTCTCCTAATTTACTTTGTTTCCAAGCTGTACTTGGTCTCTTTTGAAAAGTGGATGCTCCTTTTTTCTAAATTACATATTTTGTATGTAAATTTTAAGTAGAGCTGTATGAATGTGGTATCTGAGTTCTTGCAGAATCTTAAAATCAGCAGTGGAAATATCCAGTGCTCCGTCCGTACTTGTAGTTGTACTGTTTGTTGGAAAGTTTTGTAGTAAAAGCTGTAAAGTCTTAAATAGTGAGAGAGAAAAATGCATTTTTCTTCTTCTGCTATTGTCAGGATGACTCCATTCTTTGTCAAGCAGGCTTGTGCCTTTTTTATTTATTATTTTTATTATAAATGCAGTGTGTATATAAGCAAAATGATGAACAAACAGCTTACCAAGAAACAGTTAAAAACTGTATTTTTGTCAGACAGTTTTGAGTGCTGTAATACTTGCAGTTAAATACACATTTTGGTAAGTCTGGATTTCCATGTAGGAGCAACCAAAGGTAGAAGGGGATGTGAGGAACAGTGACAGAGAAGTTTCTGATTGCTTGTCTTTATTTAGGAAGCTCGTTTGGTCTTTCTACTGCACATCAGGCTTCTGAGGTAGTGGGGGTGTGTAAACTCAAGTGTCTGTGATTTAAGTTAGTTAGTGCAGAAGTCCTTCAGGCTGCTATAAATTGCAATGGAAGGAACAAGTTAATTGTATTTTAGATTTTGGGGTTTGTTTTTAAAATGACTCAAGTATAAGTCATGGGCAATTCTGATTACTCCTTCTTAAAGCAGAAGTCAGAATATGGAAATGTACACATAAATGTGTGTTCTTTTGTGTCACAGGTCCTGACTTGAGTCCTTCCCCTATTAGAATTTTGCCTGGCACAATGTTTCCTTCAATACCATAGATCACAAAAGAACTGTAATTGTATTCTTAAAAAATGTGTTTCAAAACTTGTATACTTTGTTTCAAAGTTTCATTAGTCTTCAGCATTTTGAATAAAAATCTGTTTGTGTCTCTGGTGACTTTTCACTGGGAAAGAAAATTGCTTCTGGCTGTTGAGAAAGTGAAATTCGTGATTGTGCTGTAAGCCCTGCCGTATCCTTTTGATAGGTGCTTTTGTTTATGTCTTTTGTTAAAATAAAATTTGGAAAATTGTCACGCAAGCTCATCTCTAAAACTTTGTCTCTGGGAACCTTTATGAAAAGACACATTTTTGGATTGTACAAACAGACAACAAGGGGAGAGGAAAACGGCAAAAACCCAAGGAAAAAAAACATTTTTGGTACATACTGTTCCCTAAGTTCTGGGATATGCTGTTTTTAACTTAGATTGTTTGATTGTTTTATAGGAAAAAATATTGCCAGAAATAGTCACTTACTATAACTGTTTGCCTTTCTGTTAAGGCTTGCAGTGTTTACAGGGCTACAGTAAAACACTGAGTCATAAAAACTTGGTGTATTATATTCTTAAGTTTAAAACTAGATAATGCAGATAAAGCAGACCAAATGTTCTGTGACTGTAACCATAATAATGTAATGCTTTTCTAGCAGCACATCAAGACAAGTCTTCTAGAAAAATTTGTGAACTTGCTATGGTATAAGAGGCCTATTACTGCATGAGTAAATATGTTCCTTTTCCTCTTTCTCTTCTTTTTTTTTTTTTTTTTTTTACATTTGGTAGAATTTCAGTGTTTGTAGTCCACACAAATAGAAGTGTTTGATTATTTTTATCACTCCCTCTTAATGTTTTCTGACTACGTAGAAAATCAAGGACATAGTCCAGTTACGTGAAGAGCTTTTTAGAGACTTGGAATTTAATAGTGTACAAAATTTTAAGCATTTCTGTGCCATTACACAGAGCAGACAGTCTGCACAGGCAGTATGGCACTGTGTGATGAACTGAACACCCCATGCAATGAGGGAAGGTTGTGGAGCAGATTATCTGGAGTGATATCATGTGGCTCATACAGGACAGCCAGGAGACCTGTCCCAGCCAGCATGGTTTTGGTACAGGTAGGTTCTGCTTGACCAACTGATTGTACTCCTTCGACAAGGTCTAGTGGATGTTGTTTACCTGGGCCTTAGTAAAGCTTCTGATACCATTTCCCCCACAGCATTCTGCTGGAGAATCTGTGGCTGCTCATGGCTTGGATGAGTATGCTCTTTGCTGGGTCAAAACCACATGTAATAGAGACTGAAGGCACTTTCACTTCTAAATATTAATCTAGAGTCAGAGTTTGAAGCAGAGAAAACAAAATGAGCCTTTAAATTTTTTTTTTTTTGGTACAAATAACATTTTCATCATGCTAACCTGTTACATTTGACCTTCTTTTGAGATATTTTAAACTCTTTTGTAATGGTACCATATAATTTCTGCATTATCTAGAATAATGTCTGTATTTTGGAAGGCATATTTCCTTATCTTTTTTTTGGCTTTGTTGATTTGAGCTTTTTTCTACAGAATTGTAGAGAGAAGCCCCAAATATGACTAGCTGCCCCTTCCAGAAGCTGATGTGATGCATTCCCAGTTTAATTGTCTGTGATACTGATTCCAAAGACAGATGCTTATCTGAATTAAGGAGGTTATATGTGCGTGTATTAAGTAAGAAAGAACACTGTATTGTTCTTCCGCATTCTTGTCTCGTGGGTAGCAGGGAACCTGAGGCATGTTCCTTCCCACATGCCATCTTTATAGCCATGGCCTTTTGCTCCCCAGACAACTTCTTACCCCTCTGAAATGAAGACCCTCTTATAAATCAGTTTCAGCTTCTGTAAAACAAAAGTCTTATCTGAGTTGTTTGATGTCATTATTAAAAAGGGGAGGACTTTCTATACAGATTTTAGTATTTATCCTTGTAGTACAATTAAATGTATAAATTTTCCATTGTCTTGTGTTTACTTCACTTGGAAGAAGTACCTGAAACTTGCATGACAAAGTTTATACCTCTAATATAATAATTTTTTTTCCTTTTGTCGTCTGATAAGCACAAAACCTCAAAACATTAAGAGATCTGTTGCACCAGATGCACTGCTCTGAAGAATGAAGGGAGGGAGTGCTAGGTGAAACAAACACAAGGTGTCCATGGTTCACAAACTGCTTTTTAGCATTGAAATGTTGCAATTATTTTTATCTTTTTGTTTTGGAAGGTGACCAGCAAGTGTAACTGACCAGAGGTACAGGTTTATAAAAGCCACATTATACTGTGTGTAAATATTCAGAACAAGAAACTTGTTTAACTTCTTACTAAAGCTACACCTAAATTTCTTACTGCAACACTGCCATAGAAAGATCTGTCACAGTACAGACTGTTCTTCAAGGAATGGATGTGATTATGAAAACTTGTATGTGAAACTGGATCTGAAAGTTTCTGAATTAAAATATGGGATTTTTTCAGAGGAAAATCATTGAAGGAACTTTATTTTGTCAGTTATTTTTTTTTATTGGCTTTTGAGGCTTCTGAGAGTGATTTAAGTAAGCACTGTAACTCTGTTTGGAGCTGTAGTTTTCAGATCTCTAAAAACACTGTGGGTTTTTTCAGCTGGTTTCTGGGTATACTTGACTGTTGGACCCAGTAGTGACATTTAGTGTTCCAGGAAGTCTTTGCAGTACATGGCTCCCACTTCTGCTGATTAAGGACGATAATACTGCTTCAATTCTCCTCAATGTCAAAATAGATTGTGAAGAAATGGAAAGGCTGCAAAATCTTACAGAATAGCCATAATAATATTAGTGTTTTTTAGAGAATCCAGTTTCTCTTTCCCTGCCATTCTTTGTCATAAGTGAGCTTACTGGGCTTAAAAGATATTTTTAGCATTACAACTTTTAAATATTTGGATCCTGTGTCTTTTTAACTGTGTAACTTCTGTTACCAGTCAGATTTTCCACATTATGTTGCTTTCATGATGATTTGGCAGTGGCTCTCCTCTTTTGAAGCTCTAGCACTTCAAAGAGCTGTGGTTGTTTCCATTTGCGCTTGGCAACACGGCTGTCAAAATTTCTCTCTGTAGTTTTTTGGTGATGGCAGTTGAAAAAAATTCAACAACAGCATTCAATAATATTTTGGGATTTAGTTCTGCCAAGCCACCATCTTCCTTGTTCTATAGCACCGCGCGTGTGTGGGTTACCTGGAGGTGTGGCTGCACCACCTGAGGAAGGCATGGCTTTGGCTGCAGCGTCAGCCTTACAGCGTAAGGAGCACAGTAAGGGGGGCACCGTGTTACCAGTTGGTAACCAGTATGTGGTTACTAAAATCCAGAGGGTTTTTAGTGCTGAATTCCACATCTTCCACTAACTGTTTTAACCATACTGTTTGATAACACCACTGACAGCTGGCAGCAGCTAAACTTGTGGAAGAAACCTGAGCTCAAGATTTGTGGTGGTTCTATTTTTTTTCCTCTTTCTGGATCAGAGATTTAGGGATATCGCAGTGTGCTGTTAACCGTATGTCATATTTCAAGCTTTGGTAGATGATTATAAACTGGGACTTTAAAAAGGAATTATTTAAGCATTAATCAATGATCTTATGATAACGTTGTAGCAATAGACCCATGGTTGTTGATCCTAGCTTTTCTTTAGGGGATGTTTGATGTAATGTGTATTGGCAGAATTCTCTAAGTTGGTATCTTCAAAATAAAAACAAGCTGAAACTTCCCAGAGGCAGCTGAATTAGGCCTGTTCACGGCTTTCCTGCCCACATGCTCTGCTAAATAAAATAATACAGTTATTTCACAAAATGAGGGAGAACTATAAAGGTAGCTTTACTGTGACATGAAATCTGTCTTGAGAGCTTTCCGAGAAATATGAATATAGTAATTATATGATTAAAAAATAAGGAAACTTTTTGGGTTGTGCACTTCCTCAGGCTATTAACCTAACCACTAATTAACCAACAGGAAATTCCAGACCTGAAAGTTTCATTATTGCTATACTGAACTGTGAAAATACAAGTGTGTTAATGAGGATTTCATTATAGCCATCTGTAACTTGTTTTTTAAATTATGTCAAGGCAGGAAAAACATAATATACCATCTGTTACCTAGCTATATCAAATTGACATGAAAAATATTGGGAAAAAGTCCCCCACTTCACAACCCTGGTTGTCTCTTATTTCTTATCTTTTATTCCTGGCAACTATTAATCCCATGTCAGTACTACCTACCAACGTGTAGTAACTTGTCATTTACTGCTTAAATTATGTATTTGATTTACTTAAACATTTTTGTATTGTAATGTGTGTACCTGTGGAGGGGGAAGGAGATGCTGACTTCCCAAAATGATGATTTCTGGGTGATTAATGACCTCTTAATTTTAGTGTCATGTTCTCTCAAGTATGTCTGACTCACCAAAACTCAGAAGTTCAGGACTGTCTTGCAATTTGCAGTTCTTTTTGGTTTTAAGTGAACAAAACTTCTGGATAACATCTATTAGTGTGTTCTTATTCTCTGACTTAGTCAGCATGAATTGAAGCATTTTGCTCATCAGACACTGGGAGTTTTGCAGCTTTTACCTTAACCCTTGTGTTCCTCTGTAGAGCTTAATTGTCACAAGCTATCCCAAGTCCCTTGATTTCTGGTTCTCTTTGACCTTAACAATGAGGGACGTTGTCATGTATTATCTTGTACTTACCAAGAAATATTACAGATTCTTAATTGCCATATGTTCATAGGTGTAAGGCAAGTGGAGCTGTAGGTGAGAAGAAGGTGGTGGTCCTGTGGAAAAAGTTACAGAACTTGCTCCTAGAGAGGTGGGACAAGGAATTGGCACAGAAGAAAATACTGAAACTGTCTTGGAATAGTGAGGTAGATCCTTTGCAGATGTGATAAAATAATGACTCAGGTTAAAAAATGTGCTAGTGTTTGCATATAACCTTTTGTGTTAGTTGGATTTGTAATGTTAAAATGAGGATAAAAGGTTGTAATTGAGGTAGAGAAGTGAAAGTGTCAGGCACCAATTTATTGAAGTCATACTGTCAACAGGCAGCCCAAAACACAGGCTTTTCCTTTGGTCCACAGACGTTTTCTGAGTAAGCACTCTCTTTTTTTGTTCTGAATTTGCACAGCAGCTAGGACAGCTTTGTTGAGGGTTCTTAAGTACTACCTTATTCAGGACAAACTTAATTTGGTGGCTGAATTTAACAATAAAAATCTCTTTCTCTGCAGACTCATGCAACAAGTGCAGTTAGAATAAAATGCGGAACTCTTTGATATAGCAGTGTATCTATAATACTAATGTCTTAAGGCTGTGGAAAGAGAAAACAATCTAAGGGCTGTGCTGACCAAATTTTTGAGGAAAAGCCCAGTGGCACAGTCATGCTTGTCCTTCAAAAGCCTTCTCCTGGTCTCTACCCCAAAGCTTTTTAGAAAACTAAACAAACATGGCATAAGACAGTAAACCTTGCATGGTTATATAATTTGCCCCAGTAAGAACAGCGATATGGGAAGTGTTTTGCTATGAAGGTGAGGGCATGCCACCTCAGAGTTCCTTAGGGATTTGTGCTGGAACTCTTAGTTCAACATATTAATAATCTCGGAAAGCAGCTGAATAGTAAGGTGACACTTTGATGACAGTAAAAAGTTATTATTCATTGTAATAAGAGGAGATATGACTCTGAAGACTTGCAGAAAGGCTTTTCACAAGTAAATGGATAATAAAATGAGATTAGGTTCACTTTAGGTAGGCTTACTACAAATATGTTTAGCATATGCATCAGTGAATGAATAGAGAACAAAAGGGAAACCAGGATTTTGCCAATGTATAAATCTCTCATGACAATACAGTGCATGGCTCTGGTCTCTGCCATATCCACAGCGATCTAGTAAGCAGAATAAGGTTCAGAGACGATCAAGAGAGATGGTCAAAGGTGAGCTATGGCTTAAGGGACATGAGAGCTGCGACCATATCATTGTGTTCTTATATTTACCTTTTGTGCCAATTTGTCATGTTCTAACTGTTCCAAGTAAGTGAAAGAGAGCATGCAGCAGAATTGTCTGATGGTGATGCATGAAATCCTTAAACCAAATGTTAACTAATGGTAAAATAATTAAGTCTCACTTATTGTTGAGTGATGATACAATCTAAAATCAACTTTCCTCATTGGTGTGTGACTTGCATAAGAAAAAGAACTTATTGGTCTGCTTCCAAGCCATTTGGAAGCCTCTAGTCTGTGCTCTCTTCTCCAATTCTTTTTGATTTAACGAAACTATTTGCCTTTCCCTGGAGACTTGACTGTGTTGGTCCATCACAGATGAGATGTCAGCTCAGTGGGTACAAAGCAACTGAAGAAAAAGAGTATTCAATAAAGCAAGAATTTAGTCTGGAAGAATGCCATTCTTACCCTGGTAATCTGTGTTTCCTGCTATTCTTGCTACTTTCAGACTTCAGTTTCTCATGGATATTATTAAAAAAAAAATCATTACTATTTCCAGGTTAGATGAAATATCAGATAGTTTTAAAAAACGGTCTTTTGTTTATAACAATAGAGACAATAGGTTCAAAGAGTTCCCAGCTTCACAGATACATCCCTCTTGGGGGTTTTTAAAACCAGGTAATTCTGAGAAGCATTTCCATACACACATTATTGATACACATCTATTGAGTTCTAACAGTGTGTTGGGATTTTGGAGTTCTGGTTTGGGTTTTTTCTGCTCCCCATGGCAAAGGTACTAAATGCTCTGGATCATCACAGACAAATGAATCTAAAAGTATTAAAGCTCTAAAAATGAATACTGGGAAAGTTTTGGTTTGTTTTCCTCACTTGTACATACAAGTCTTAACTTGTTGGTCTTGGAAACAATTCTAAGGATTAAAGAGCGTGAAAGATCTGTACTCAAATGTGACCTGAACAGGGACCTCTTTGGGAAGTGTTTTGTATTTAGCCCTATAAGGTCATTTTATTTAGCAAAACAGAATTATTTTGCTTTTAAATATACACACTAGAAATTATAAAATAAATTGTAGTTTATATTGCGTTCACATACATTACCTTTCATTGCTGATACTATTCAGTTGATGTTTCAGTTTAGGAAGTGTTGCTACATAGCAATGCCAGGATTTGCAATTTAAGTAAATGCTTTATGAAAAAATGACAAGCACTTTAACTTTCTAAACTGAATTCTAACAAAACTTTTAAATTCCATTTGTTTATATGGTGGTTTCTTTTTTTTTTCCTAATACCCTGTGTAAGCTCTTCTCCTTCCTCTTCTTTTAAAAATCTTATAATTTTATTTTCCACAAGTATTCTGAGAACTTAAAAAACAAAACCACAGAAACCCAAACCCCCAGAAAGCAAGTAATCTATGCTGAGTGATGCTGGGGAAAAATTGAAAGTAATCTCTGTCAGATGGAGGGAAAATGGCCAAGTACATGCTTGTAGAAATGAAAAAACTTTCTGTCCTTCCAGGTAATCTGAAATGTTGGACACTTGCTTGTGGTCAGTTGTATTAAATTCAATTGGTCATTTCCTGAATGAAAGCCCTATGATTTTTCCACAGTGATAAATTTACTGCTTAATCTGTGAAAGCCATAAGGAGGATATTGCTAACTAGATAAACTGTATGCAAAATAACCACAAGATAACAGCAGAACTAAAAAAAAATCAGATGGTTTATTACTATGAGTATTAATTGTGTATTTCTAGCTGTAGCCCTTAGACCCAGATAATAATTCATGCCTCCAAGTGAAATTCTCAAATACTGTGTCCTGTGTGGGACGTACCAGCCACAGGCAATATGTTGGTGTTTTAGCCAATATTGATACCCTGCATGTACCAGACTTTTCCTACAGGCAGTCTTGTCCTGCAAGCCTGGCTGCATCTGCATTATTGCCCTCTCCAGCTTATCAACCGAGTGAAAGGATTTTTATTCTTTTATTTTTAACTATTGAAGTTTGGTTGCAGAGTGCATTCAACTCGGAACACAACTGATTCATCTAATTGTTTCATTCAACCTCACACATGTTAAGGTAAAGCTGACTTAGATTTCTGTTTTGTCTGTCATTAATGTGGGCTGGATGCTGGTGATAGGAGTTCTCGAGGTAGGAAAGGTTAGGTAAGGAACTGTCAGTAATGTTGTTTACTCAGCACACAGGCACTCACACAGATGTTTTCCTCTCACTAAAGCAGTACTTGAGCCACTTCGAAACACATTGTAGCCCGATACAGATCTAGAAGCAACATTTACCAATGACAGAAACCTGTAGGATGTTGCTACTGATGACAGCAATTGCCCAAAGAATTTGTTGACTGCATTCCTTTCCATTCCCTGGGCAGACTCAGCTGCAAACAGCACTCCCATGGCTGAATGCGTTAGGGCTGACTTTGGGAAGAGGTAACTGAATCAAGAATTGCTTTTAAGCTGCTTTTAAGCAGCTTCTGGTTTTAATTGACAATGAGGTCAAGCTTCTGTAAATTATCTCACTTTAAACACTTCTGAGTTGTTTTTGTTTTTGCGGTAGCGTAAATACTGTACTTGGCTTGTGAAATTGATTTGTGAAAACCTTGAATTTCAATAACTTTGTAGGTAGTACTGATGATCAAATTAACTGGATGTAAGTGGGTATTTGCCTCTGTTGTCTAAATATTCCATTAATCCCTAGAATATGCTCACCTGAGGTGTTTAGTTGGATATCTCACAGGCAGAGAAATGGGGAAAGCTAAAGAGCATGGATGGAAGGGCTAGTCCTAATTCTAAAAATTCCCATTAAACTTGTTTTGTGCGAGTAGAAGGGGTGCGGAAAACAGGATTGGATTCTTTTTATGGTATAAAGCCACAGAAGACATAACAAAGCTACTTAATACTCTCTTTTGAATTGGCTGAAGTAGATATGTCAGGATTACAGGCTGTACAAATCTCTGGATGTACTCTATAGGCTGTTTGGTCAGGCGGTGGGATTATAAATAGGTAGGCTTACTGATGTCAGCAGTAGCAGAAGGGAACAACAGTGAGCTTGCCATGCACACACACACCCCCTCCCTTCTACCTCCATATGCCATTGAAGGAAACTCACCTGATATTAATGGAGAACCACCTGTGCTATCTTGGAGGTAAGCAGAAAAGTAGTGTAATCAATTTTAGCTATCATTCTTCGTTCTCCTTGTTTAGAGGCTGAGCAGAATGGCTTCAAAATATTTGTGTTGTGTTGTCCCAACACCTGCTGTGAGGAAAAAATATTTACCAATAATTATATACCTGCAGTAGCATATAAGTCCTTGCTCTTGGAGGAAATGGAGAATTCAGCTGTAGGGGCGGACATGACATAAATTGCCAGAACTTAAATAGAAGCCTGTACGAAGAAAGAAGAATTAATGTCTATTGTCCTTTTTCAGGCAAATTATGTAATAATTCTACAAAAGGTTTTTAAAATCCTGTCTCTGGCTAAGAGATGAGTGTGTGTAAAGACGTTTATTGATGTGGAGAGACTGCTGAAATTTCAGTGGTGCATTACTGGGTATAGAAGCTGTTGCCTATTTTAATTTGATATTTGGTGCTTATAAACTCAAATAAGGTTTTTGATATTATTTTAAATGAGGAATGCTGTTATTTCATGCAGACTGTAAGGCTTTTCTGATTTCTTGGATTTGCATTCAACAGATTTTGATTTAAAAATTTGTTGGGGAAAAAAGTCCCACTAGTTGCTTGTAATACTTTGTAAAAGTTGATTCTTTCAGTGTTTTATATGGTAGGGTCCTTGCTGTATATTCTGTGTGTTCCATGTATGTTGTATACCGGTTTCATTTATCATGGAAAGCATGATAAATGAATATTAAAATATTTGTACTGCCTAAGTAGACTAAAGTCCTAAATAACTGCACCGTGCCAAGATGGACTTCACTTACAGCAACAAATAAAGAATTTAAGAAACAGTCCTGACTTGTAGAAGTCAGTATGCTGCTGGCACTGTATCATCTGTTAGCATGGTTAAAACTCAGCAGTGAAGTATGTTGGCTGTAAACTGGCTGTGGTAGAGAAAGTTGAAAAGGATGCAGGGGTGAATACAGAAGTGAAGTATAGCAGATTAGAGCAAAGCATTCATTAGGAAAGTTTCTTTACATTCTGCAGAGCAGACTGCTGATGATTATAATCATTATTAAATAAGAATTTTTTCCTACTTTATATTTAATGCTGAAGTCCTGTACTTTTTTGCAGAAAATGCAGAGGCTTTCTAGTAGAAGTAGTTGGTCATCCAAAATAGCTTTGGTGTTAGCATCATGCAGGGAGCCAGCTTTCTTCAAAGAAATATCTTCTTTCTTCCTTGCCTCTTGCCCGTTGCAAGAATCCAGTAAGGAGTGGATCCAGGGGATTTTGAGTGTGCAGATATAAGCAGAGAAGGGAGATAATGACAGCTCTTGTGTGCAAATGGGGCTGAGTTTGGAGTCAGAATAAGAGCATTCATTTGGGGCCCTGAGCTGCCAACCAATGAGTGAGGTAAAGTTAAAGTAGGACAAAGGGGAGGGAGCTCCTGCTGTCAGTGGCTGTAGAGGTGGCCATGAAAACTGCTGCTGGGGTTTCTGCTGTGCAGAGAGCTGGGATGGGCCTTGTGGCTCTTCTTCGTACCACCCATTGTCCCTCAGAGAGTGCCTGAGATGAGGCTGGGGCTCCAGCAGCAGCATTGCCTTTTGAGGAGATAGTAAATGTGATCCTGTTCTTGAAGGTAAAAAGGTTTTCCCACTTTGCTTTCTGAGGATGATGCTGGCAGGAGAGTGAATGTTGTGGAGGCAGCTGTAAAGGATGAACAGGAGAATCTGGTGGCTGGTGGGCACTCAAAGCATTTCTTAGTTTTGCAAGCAGTGTTAGCCCAAAATGCTCGGTGTTTCTGTTTGGGGAACTATAGCTACAGTCCTCATATATTGGGAGAAACCTCTTTATTACATCGGACTTTTCCGGATACTAACTTCCAAGATGCTCCTCTTGAAATCTAGTAAACAAAATGCTTGGTTTAGTACATTTTCTTAAACTAAACTTAACTCTTCTTTTTCCTTTCTTTCCTGTAATGAGCAAGGATGCCTTATTTGCTGCCCTGGTTGTCTGTGTAGGAACTCTCTATACATTTATCACGTGTCTCATAGCATATGTGTATAAATGCATATATATATATATATACACACAGAGATATTTATATTTAATCTTGCTCAGGATAGGAAACTTTTCCTGCGTCCCATTCCTTTCTCAATACTTAACATCATTTCTGTCCTTCAGTTTAATAAATTCTCCTATTTCTGGGTTATGTGAATGTACTGAAGATTTTAAGTGTTACCAAACTCGAGGCAGATAAATGATCTAACTGCTAAGAGAAAGTTTCTAGTGAATGAAGAACTTTTAAAAAGGGAGAGAGCTTGTTCTATTCAAAACACCTGGAGGAAAAATGAAAATAAATTGCAGTGCTTTCTAAAGCTGCATTGCCATGCTTTCTCAATTATTCTTCCTGTATCTGAATTTTCAGCTGGGAAGTGCTACTGTTGTAGTTGAACCCAGCCTTCTACAGCAGGTAAAAGGAGTGGGGTTGGATTTTGTCTTCCTGTTGGTATAGAGCTTCTTAGCTGCCATCCTGCAGCACTTTGTGTTAGCCACCTACATCTACACCCATGTACCTGCATTTGAGGCATGTATGAGGGAAAAGGGAAGGGTCTGTATTAGCCCCTTTCCTGGCTGCTGTGATACTGAGCAGTTCTGCCTTTCTTTTCCTTACCTTTCCCAGCCTCTAAATCTATCCAGTCCCTGCCTCCAGTGTTACTTCTAAAACATGGTTTTGAACAGGAGAAAAAAGCAGCAGCAGAGCTCAGATAATTGACAGTTCTTACTTGTATTGATGTTCAGAGTAGCAGCTGGAAGAGCCTCAAGCAGAGTTGGGTGCTTCATCTGCAGGCTTTGAAAAGACGGTGGCATTATACCTGCTTTCATGACAGGGGGTGACAACCAGAATGACAGATTCAAGTTTTGTTTTATTTGAGAGCCCTTAATTGAACTTTCTTACTAGTCATGGAAGAAAAACAGTTTTTTAGCAGTTCTTGATAAAGATTTGAGGGTTTATTTTTAGTGGCGGTAACATACGTTTGCTTGAGTTTTAAGTATTTGTTAGATTTATTAGTGTATCAAAGGTTAAGCTCTCCCTTTCAGATCAAGCTGCTCTTTGTTTTCTTTTCCTGTTTATTCAGCCAGTTATATATTACTCAATTACTGTTACAGATTTACTGCTTTCTCTTCCCTTCTCTCCTTTTCTGTCAGGCTGCTTTCGTAACTGTAAATATAATAAAGGCTAACTGAGCCGTACAAGGTTTTAATAGTTTTGAATGCCATTCAGATTTTTTGTTCTTTCTTTTGGTAGCAAATCAAGGTTACTTTTTTGCATTTTTTACTTTGAGAAAGGATTGCAAAAATAGATGTAAGTATCTGCTTTCTGCAGAGGTGTGTCACAGCACACATGCCAAGTTAGTATTTGTATTTTGTGTTAGCCCTATTTACTTCAGAAGTCTAAGTTCTCAACCTTTTTAGAAGTAATGTCATTGGAACTAATTTTCCACTTATTTGTTAGTTTTGGTTAGGGGTTTTTTTTCCCCTCAGGAGAAAAAAAATAACTACTTCTCTTGGCACAACAGAAAGTGTTGTAACAAAACTTTTGTATCAGAACACATTTCTATAATTCCTCAATAATAATCTTTATGCTAATTTAGAGGAGAAAGTATTTGTACTTTTTTCTTACCCTCTCTTGCCTGCTAGGATTCTGAGCTTTTGGCTCTCTTCCTAGGAGCAAAGTGATTCTTATGCCTAGAGGGGAGCTAACTGTATTTTGTTGGATGATACAAGGCAACTCTAAGTCAGCAGCTTTCTGTTCTCAGGAGTTGGGTCTTTCATATGTTTTAAGTGAGCTTGAATAGATCACTGTAATATTAGTTACAATTCACCTTTGAAGTGCTATGAATTAATATTTCTTTTTCCTAGAAAAGTTTTAAATTTGTACTTTAATTAATTAAATTATATGTTTGTACCAGAGATAGTGCCCCTTTAATGCTAAAGGGGCACGATTAAAACCATGTCTGTAATACAGATTTGTGTTTATGTTGTCTCAGAATTGTCTCTTTTTCCTTGTAATGATAGAAAACATTTAATGAATTATGGCTCAAATACTGTTGCTTCTGTTTTCAAGACTGTCACTGCCATGGGGACAGATAATCAGAGGGGGCAAGTGTCTGTTCTAAATGGTCTGGAGGGAGCTGAAGGATTCATTTGCTGCTTTCTTGCTTTTAGTGTGAACCAGACATCCAGAGATTCCATTAAGCTTTCACCTTACTGTCATGGTTACCGTCCCAGTTCTGTGATTTATTTCTCTCTAGGATAAGACCAAAAAAAAAAAAAATCTTCAGAGCAATGAGGCTAGCTAGGGGATAAATCCACACATCCCATTGACTGGGGAAACTTTTTCTGTCATATGTCTTTGAAAACATGTCCTGATTCCAGGGATGCCTCCTATTTTGATCCACTTTTTTTATTGAAAGGGAATGGAAATGCATTTTACTTTTTTTTGCTTCCTTTATAGCAGAATAAAGGCATGAGTAAGAGAATATCTGCAGATGATTTGTTGTTTGCTGGAACCTCAGTGAGTAAATCCATAGAGATAATCTTCAAAGATCACTTAGTAATATTATCACCCATAGCATTACTATTGTCATGTCAGTTGATATATCAGTTGCACTAAGCAATATTAGCAGAGCTATATATCCAGTGGCTTATTTTATGCCATATTATTTTTCTCTGTTATTTTTAAAATACCAGTTTTATTTACAATATTTGTATCCTTTCAGTCTTGGGAATCTGTATAGAGAAGTGCCATGTAAAATAACCTGATATCACGAAAGATTTGCAAAACTGTTCATGTTTGTTCCTCTGCTTGGAAATTGAAATTAAAGTGTGTTTCTGAACTTGGTTTTTTTCTTGGTACCTATTGAGTCGCTTGCTAGACTCAATATATCTGTACAATATGACCTCACATTCTTCCCCAGATAACTAAATGGATGAGTTTCAAATCTGAAGGATCATATTTCTCTCTGGAGCAGATACAGCAAACATTTTTCCTTTATATCATCCTACATGTATCATAAGCCTGGCTTGAAGGGATAACCTAAGAATGGACATTGTTTGACTCTCGTTGATCCACACCTTGATCTTTACATCTAACTGGTGCTTTTATCATAGAAATAAAAAGAGAGATTGTATATCAAACAGTGATATTGATGTTGAGATGAAAGCCCCATATCAAGGCTGATAGTCATGTTACATAGATGCTCTGGGGCTGGTACAGCAAATATTTGGGCTGCTTAACGTTAAGGAAAAATATTAGGATACTACCATATGTTTAACTTAAAAGTAGCCTTTTTTGAAGCACTTAGTGGCACCCCAAATTTTGTATAGAAACCTGTGTGCCTGGTAATAATCTAGAGAAGATGAATAGAATTTATTTTTAAAGCATTTTTCATCTGTACTTATGCCTGAAATATATAGGAGTGATTTTTTTGAGTGACCTGCCTTGACAACTTCAGTCGTGTGCTGGACTATGAGGAGCAGATCAGACAGTAATGCTGCAGTTGTCTCCAAGCTTTTTTCTAGAAGGTAGTGTTTGATCTTGAAGACTTGCAGTGGTGATGCTGTGAAACCATTATTCACAAAGAGGGAACAGAATAAACTCAGTCTAGAAGACACATTTTTTTCTGTGAGTGTTAAAGCTGTGTATTGGGCTCGGAATGCTTATAGGTGAAACTAGGAGCATAAATATTTTGTTGGCCAAAATATACCTGTTGGCCAGAATTGATATATCATTGTTAAAAAAACAAATCAGTGTTTTTAATATAGGCCTGAAGTCTTGTTCAACTGTTCCTTGTTTGAAAAGATTATGTGTGAAGTTTTGGCTGTCTGCTTCTGTGACATGGCAGTGAAACAGCATTATTGTAATAGTCAGGAGAGCATTATAATAATTGCTTGGGATGAGAGGCTGAAGACAAGAAAAACTCTAGAAGAAGCTTTGTTACAGTGGACTTTTTTCTCTCATGGTAGGATCTTAGAGTTAAATCCTTTTCTGACTCTGAGTGAAAATAAAACAAAGTGCTGCTTGTAATTTTGGCAAATATAATTTTGTAAAGTTTGATTAAACAAACCCCAAAAAACGTAGTTGCTTTTTGAATAAACCAGTGTTCTTCATAGTGCCCTAAGTCAAATTAACCAACTGAAGTGTATCTGTTGTGCTTAGGCTTTTAATGCACTGTGTTGAATGAACTGTTTCAGTACCTGAGAGATGACTGAATTGCAAGTGAGATCCTTATGACCTTTCCTGTCCTAGGTGAATGCTATAGAAAATTTGAGAAAAGGTTCTGATGTTGGAGGTTAGATTCAAAATTATTTCAGTGAGAGTGCCATCAAGCTATCTTTGTGTACTCTCATGTAATTGTGTTCCAAATAGGAAGCTAAGTGCTGTAAACAATAATATACCTTGATGCTCTAGGCTTTGATTGTCCACTAATCTAGCAGATAACTTCCTCTTTTTTTTTTCTTTTCCCCTTTTTTTTGGAAAGCAGTTTTTATTGAAAGGAAATGCTGGTGAAAACTAGAATACCCAGGTCACTGTAAGTTCAAGTATCTCTCATTATTTTATAGTGCCTTTCTCTGATAGTTAAAAAAGAAACTGCTTGTAACTTCCTAACAGGATTTTTTTGAAAATCAAACAAATAGATGCGTTATTTATTTACTGTGTCAGACCTTCATTTTAAAAAGGCATCCAGATCACTGACACTGTTGTTTTTTTCTTTGCAAGTAGGAAAGTGTTGAGATACAGCACTGACATTTTATTCTGCTGAAGTGGGATCTGAAGCACATAAAATGTTGACCTTATGGTCTTGGATTTGATTTAAAGAGGCACTGTTTTTCTTAAAAAAAAATTATAATCTTCTATTTGCATTTGGCTTCTTTAATACATGAATGTTATTGTCACACAGACTGGAGGAATTGCAGGTGGGACTTCAGAAATTTAAATTTCTAAGAGATATCAATCAGTTCTCTGTGGAACAATATAATCTCTACTAGATAAGAACCAGCTGAATGCCTTGGCATAAGCACTGGGCTCCATGTGCTCTGGTAACAAGAGAAATAGAAACTCTGCCCAGGGTGCACCACCTTGTGTTTGTGGGTCTCTTTCAGAGCATTGCAGGTGTCCCTCTGACAGCCGTGTCTGGGGCTAGGAAGAATCTGAGAAGAAATTTTATTTATTATTTTGTTTTGGCTCAAGCAGTAGTTAAAACAGAAAATTTAAGTAGAAGATGAGACGTTGCTGGAATTGTTTATCTAATGATAAATAGTAAGGAGCACCTCTCTTCCAGAGAGTTGGGCTTGGGCAGTTTCTGTGTCTGGTGTATAGAGAAGGTTAGCCAATTGATGGAACTGGGACCCATGGGGACAAGGAATGAGTGAGGACCCACATTGTGTAGGATACTGCAGCACCATTTCCAGAGGAGTTCTTATTGTTATTGAGTTGTGACCTCATTTGGTTAAAATTTCTCTTTTAATTCCCTCTGTATTAACTAATTCATAGCTAAATAAGCTGCAGTTTGATTCTTCCTGCAGCTTTCCTGTAATTCTATAGTAGCCATGAAAATGCAGAGCATGTTTTTGGTTGTTCTAACTCCTTCTAATGTTTATTTTGAAAATTAGAACAGGTTGGCTTAGGTTCTAGCACATCTGGAAGCTGTCTGAACATGAAAGGTGCTGTGAGTAAGACCACTTACTGAGCACTTTTTTTCTGGCCTCTGAAGTGTTGTTTTTGTATGATGGGGAATTACTCTCTTTGTTATGATTGTATTTTGTCTTACTAAAAATAACAGATTTTGTTTTCAGGAGAAGAAACTAGATTAACATCTTTCTGTCTTTTTAGCAACATCATTACAAATCAACAGCTCTCCTGGTTTGCTGAGTACCTGATAGAGATTAAGAGGCAAGAGAGGACCAGGCTTTTGTTGGTTCTTTATGACGGGGAAGTATTTGAATTGATGGTATAGACTTGGAGTTACTTTTGGCGTTAGGATAAAATGATGCGTGGAGGATGCCTTGGTGAAAAAATCACTTTCATTGGCTTCTTGAATTGCAGAGTAGGGAGAGGAGGGTTTATAGGCTAAAAACTACCTCTGCAAGTGTATTTCCACCATCACCTATTTAATCATGGTCACCTGAATTGTTCTTGCTGTTCAGTACCAGTTCTGGGGCTGGGAGTGCAGTCCAGCCTGCCTGTCAGGCAGCTGCTCCCCTGATAAGGTAGGAACACAAGCTGAAATAATGAAAAAGCAGTGAGACCAAATTCAAATACTTTGGGCTAAGAAGGAGAGATGGGAGAATTAGTGGGAACTGAAGAAAAAAAAAAAAAGGCATCTGGAAACAGAAAATGAAAGCACTGGGATTCCTGTTGTTGAATAAGAGGTTGCCAAAAACTTGGCCTGACTTCTGAGAAAGTACGCTTGGGATTTTTCCTCCTTTGTGTGGGGCGGGACAGGTAAGCATAACTAACCAGAAAGCACATTCAGATTCTGGGTGGGGTAGGTGGCTCTGCAGTGGGGGATGGAGGCTTCAGTGACCTTGTTAGATCTCCTGACCCCATGTATGCATGTGTTCTTTGTAAATATGTGCAGCTTCAACTGTTGCACCCATGTTTTGATGAGAGTGTTTGGTCAGTTTTAGCTCGCTACAGCCACATTTACTGCTGTGTGTCATTAAGCACTCTGGTGATAGTAGAGTTCCAGTGGTAAAATTGCATTTGTCTACTTAGTGGAAAATAGAGTCCACTAGCATTTGAAAAGAAATCTTTCTGTGACACTTCTTCAAGGATTAAATTCTATGATAAATAGCTTTTAACAGTCATTTGAAGTTAAAGATGTAAGAAAGAGTAAAAAAAGGGAGGATAAGCAGTACTAGTTCACTTTAGGTTTTTTGGTATTAATGTCATAGGGTAAGTTTTTATGTTTTTGGGATCTTATTTATTTCTAATAGCTGTATTGATGCTCTGTACTAGCTAATAATTTATATTTGGCAGTTATATGAAAGCTAAAAATCTTACAAGAAAACCTCCAAAGAAGCTGGGGAGGAATACAAAGAAGTTGAATTTATACAGTTTGCAATTTTCGTGTAACTCTGAAACCCAGACAAACTGCTGTAGAGACCAAAACCAAATTTTGAGCTTATGTTGCACATCATGAATTGCATATAGAGCACACCAAACTAATTTAGAACATTGAGAGAGGAGGTATAAATTTTGAATGTGGATCCTCATTCAATGTTTTTGGAGGTCTGTGAATACTCCTGATTAGCTGACGGGCTGTGAATAGTTAATTATTCAGCAGAGAGTTCTGAAGTTCAAAACTCTAAGCACTTTCAGCAACAGATCAGTCATGTGAAGCCTCGTTACAGTTGTTTTTTGCAATGCTGCTCTGGACCTTGTTTGGTCTTCATTGTGAGTGACTTTAAACTTTGTTTTCTCAAGAAAGGTGCATGTTTCCAGTTGTATGCTAGGTTTTTTTGTTTTAATTCTGTTGGACAGTTATAGGGGTTAATTTTTTTCCTTAGACTTAAAGTAAACAAACTTTGGTACAGCTCTGTCTAAATGACGAGCATATTTTTGGAACCTAATGTGTTATGTTGAAATGTATTTTAACTTTCTGATAATGTGGTTTCATTCAAAAATGTTTATAAGAAACTGAAAAGCTCTCGTGAGATGATGCATCTTGACTGTGTTTTGGTTTTGTTTCTAATGGTAAAATTCTTAATAATAGTATCTTTTCCTTCTGAATGTATTGGCTAATTGTGGAAAGTTATTTAAATAAAGGGAGAGTTTGGACTAGATGTTGTAGTACATTAGGGTCCTGCATTCAGAATTTACTGTAACATGCATATATTAAGAGATATAGAGGATTTTATGCTGTTTTAGAATTTTTTTTAGTGAAATAAGTCCAGCTTATTTAGTGATCAGTCCTTATATTCAAGAGTAAACTGTTTGGTCACTGACATGGGAAAGGGTATAGAGAATATAAAAATAGGAGATCAGCATAAGTGAGGGGAATATATGAAGGCATATTGTGAGTGAAATGTCAGGAAATACTACAATGCAGTAGAACTGGTTATACTATTATTTTATTGTTATGTAGAAGTTAAATAATGTAGAACTGGTAGGATTTCTTTGAATAATTTTAATAATCAAAATTTGAGGAGGAAAAGTGTCACTCTTTGCTCCAGTATCTATCTTGTATTAAGCACACTGGTAGTACAATTGGCTTCGTACTGCATAGTACAATATTTCTGTTTATACTAATCCAGTAAATCTCTTTGGAGAATGCACAAATAGGATCTTTGCATAACCCAGGGGAGAAAAGAACCAATTAATTTACTCTTTTATGGTACATTAAAGAACTCTTTTTGTCTTGATGTTTATTGGGTGCCTTTTTTTTTTTTTTGTGGTGGATACCTTAGCCTGATTTGTCTTCTGTAATCATTGATAGTATATTTAAGATATTCTCTTATCCCTTTGTTGCACATATTACTTCAGAAAATAATAAACTGTCATTCGTTTCCATTTTGAGACTTGTTAGTTTGCCAGTTTGGAATCACATGTATAAATGCATACTTGATTTTTAATTTTTATCTATTTGTTTCAGAAGAAAATCTAAAGCACCACCTCCTCCATCTGAAACCAAATCCATTGCTATTTCTCAGTTTGATAACACAGAGCCAACCATCATGGAACAGAAAGAGAATGTAATCGATAAAGATATTGAATTATCAGTTGTCCTGCCAGGAGATGTGATCAAGTACACTACAGTTAATGGGAGGTATGTCACACAGAGTGATATATTTGTTTAATTTTACTTTTTTGCTCAAGTTTGCTTCAACTTTCATCCAGGTTATAGTCATTTGATAGAATGCATGACTTGTGTAAGCCTGAACATAAAGTGTGTCCAAAGAAGAGCAGTGAAGTGTCAAGATCACAAGTCTTAGGAGGGTTGGGGTTTCCAAGGGAGCTGGGGCTGTGTACCCTGGAGAAAAAGCTCAGGAGGGACCTGATTGCTCTCTGCAGCTACCTGAAAGGAGGTAGCTAGGTAGGGTTTGTCTCTTCTTCCAAGTAACAAGTGATAGGATAAGAGGAAATGGCCTAAGGGGAGCTGTAGATTGGATATTAGGAAAAATTTCTTCATAGAAAGGAAGCATGGGAACAGGCAGCCTAGGGAAGGGGTTTAGTTGCCATCCCTGGAGGTATTTAAAAGATGTGTAGACGTGCTACTTAAGGTTTAGTGGTGGACTTGGCAGTGCTGCATTAATGACTTGATGATCTTAAAGGTCTTTTTCAACCTAAATGATTCTGTGTTTCTACTATGATTTTTGGGTAGATATGGAGACATCTTCTTTATGCATTTACCTAGCATTTCAGAAGACTTTTTTTTTTTTTTAAATTCAGAATTTTTGTATGGTACCTGTCAGTATGTGTAGCCATATCTGTTGTTTTTTCTAGTCACTAAAAAGCTTTATAGAATATCAATTTGTATGATTCGGTGAATTTTCCCACCTAAGTTTTGCTTTTTGAAGAGGAGTTAGTTCATCCTGGTTGTGTACAAAGTTGTGTTCAGCATTGCTAGCTGTAGACTACTAGCAGTCATCAAAAAACATGTCATCACTTCAGACAAAATCTATAATGCTTCAAAAAAATTTTATAGCTCCAGCTTTGGATTTCTTTTAACAATTATGTTTTGCCTAAGCTGGTTTTAGTTTGAAGTGCATATTTCAGACTGTTAATTGGTGGGATAGATTGCACATGTAACTCTCAAGTCACCTTTTGTTCAGAAAGACCTGAACATTTACTGGGTGAGCTGAAATCATAAATCCTGGGAGCTAAAATGTAGGTTTACTAAGAAGGGTCCTGTGCAAGGCTCTGTATGGATCACAGCAATTTTGCTGCCAGTTTGTTGCTATCCTAAGCTGAAATAAGACGACCTATTTTGGTATTGTCCTTGTGTTCGTGTATAGCCCATGTCTCTCCTTCTGAAACCAAGCAGGCTGACTTATTTATTCATTCAAACCAGGTACTGTAAATGTGTGCTTATACCTACTTCTTAATGAGAGGTGAAATCTGGCTTGAGTCTGTTTGCACGCTGTCATTTGCTGGAGTTCATGAGGTTGTTGCTTAGACATCAAATATCAGCTTGTTCACCAGAGCTGCAGGGTCTTTTTACACCCCTCCAACTCTGTGATTTTCAGGATAACTTAAATGTGAGATTTTATTTCTCAGATGCAATTTTCTGAAATAATGTGAGTACTTGATACTTTATGCTGTTTTTTTCAGCACAGTTATAGCAAGAAATATTGCAGTCTATTATTGCAGTAAATATGATGCCATCCTCTGTTTTTAAACTTAATTCTTAGACATGAGGCTTCATGTTAGGAGCTGACAGTGTCAGGAGCTTGTTCTTTTTGCTCCCTTTATCCACACTGATGAGTACCATGGGCTCTCTCATGCTTTGCTCAGAACAAAGTGCCAGAAAGGAATCTGTTTTCACTAGGTTGCATCTATTTTCACTAGGTCATACTACATTGTGTGTAATTACTCAGTGTTCAAGACAGGCCTTACAGGCTTATCAAGAATTGCAGTCATTTCCCAATCAATTTTATAATCCCACAGTTACAGGATTTTTCAATCAAGATACAGTATGTGATTGATTTCATAAGTGACTGTCTTGCAAATAAGAACCAGTATTAGCACTGCTGGTCTTATCTCAGAATGAGGGAGATGTGCATGACCTGCAGTCCACTGTGAAATATATTTCAAACTATCTTTTGTTCTAGCTTTGCTCTGTCTTTATAGTCATATATCATGAACAAATAGGCATGATCCCTCTAGAAATTACATAAACAGGCAAGTGGTTACTTTGCTTCTTTCCTCATTCATAATTGGAGGTGAGCAGCCTTGAAGATCCTGAGGAGAGAACACCTTTTAAGTCTCATAGTAGAAAAAGCAAAGTGGTGAGTTTTAACAGCTGGTGCTCAAATTCCATAGTCCATTAGAAGAAACTTTTCTTTTTCAGATTAAGTTGGATTGGTTTGCTCCCTGCTTTGGCATAGTGGTAGCAAGAGCTATGTACCAAGCAAGGTGTTAGTGAGGTAAAAATCCTGATTATGTAGGAGTCAGAATACATAAATATATTTGTGCTCAGAGATTTCCAGAAAACCTAGAGTAATTTGATCAAGTTAAGTTGCAAATAAATATTTTACTGAAGTTAGATAAAGGAGGGCAAGCAGCGATGTACTCTGAGGTATCTGAAGGCCTCTTCCTGATGCTTTACTAAATATTAATTATGGAAGCTTTTAAATGTACTGTGATATATGTATCTTCCACCTATAATCCTTGAAGGCTTTAGGAAACGAGTTTTACAAGTTTTGGAAGACGCGGTTACAAGAAAAGCTTGATTTGTTTTTTTTTTTGGTTTTTTTTTTTATAATCACTGCAGGAATATCTTTCTAAAGCAGTTTTTGAAGGTATCTTGGCTTCAGTGGATTGGGGGGGAGTTGAAAGTCCATCATCTTTCAGTCAAGCAGGTTGTTTCTGGAAGTACCATTGGAAAGCAAATTTGCACTGAATCGCTGTTCTCATGTACTAATTTGCATGTACCTGTTGTTTGTGAGCAGCTGTTTCTCGCTTACTTTCACTTGCCAGTCACTTACTGTGACTGGTTAGCCTGAGGGAGTGCCCCTGTCACTGTGGTGCATTCCTATAGGATGCCCTTCTGGGATCATTGCTTGTCAGTTCTTGCTCTGGTCATCTTTGATATTCTTGCTCCTCTCCAGTAACTGAAGGGCAGCTTTTAAAGACAGTCAGTGTGTAAAAATTCACCAGTAAAAATGTAACAAGTAACTTATTGGATACACTGGTAACCTTAAAGGTCACTGCAGAAGCATTGTCTGCAGCCTCCTCTGGCTCCCTCCTCCCTGGCCCTGCCCTGCTTTGCCCTCGTGACAGATTTGCATTTGCAGCCCTTTTCTTCTTACAGTGGGATGGATGTACTGGTTTTATGAGGGATTATAAGTACAAGAAATGAAGTATTCCCTCCTTCTGCCTTGTAACTGAAGCAGGCTGTGCTATATACAGGAGATGCATTGAAATGAACTTTCTGGTTTAGCCATGTTAAGAGGGAGGAGCAGTTCTTATTCTGAATTTCACATGGTATTCCTCAGGCTGTTATATATCATCTAGATGAAAGCATGGGAGTATATTACATTCTTCTATACCTCTTCAGACCATCTGATAAGTGCTTTTCCACACGCTGGAATACCATTTCTGTATGTTTTTTTGTTTTATTGTTCCTCCTGTCTTTGTCTCCTGCGGCAAGTGTTCTTCTGCCACTTAAACAGGCAGAAGCTTTCCTCTGGAAAGGAAATATCTGTCAGCTTTCAAACAGTTATCATCTTCTGTAAGTGCAGCATGTGCACCAGAGAGTCCGGCCCTGCTGTTAGAAATCAGAAGACAGTTTGCTTATGGAACATTTGTCTTTTAAGATGAAGGGAAACAGGAATGATGTTCTAGGGTAAATTAAAGGGGGAAATTTCAGTCTTCACAATAACTTCTAACACTGAATCATTCTTAATTATTTTTACAGAACTGTATCATATGAAAAGTCTGCTTTAACTTACTGCTTAATAAATATATTAATGATCTTTGTTATGTAGAATTCTGCTTTAATCTGATGGTTCTTTGTAGAAGCTATTTCCGCATTTGCCTGTGCTACCAGAATACTTGCCTCTGTTATGAGATTACATCTAGAATTTAAGATTTCTGATAAAGCCATACCAGCCAAACCCTTTATTAATTTTCTCAGAGACATTTCAGCATTTTTTTCAGCATACCATTTGATTGCTTCACCACAGACTTTTATTTTCATAATATCCTTGTGAGACAGAGCAGGTGGTGTATTTCTGTGTTCATAGTTGTAACTGAAAGATACAGAGGGTGTCACAATGAAATTGTCCTTACCCAACTAAAAAAAAAAAAAAAATTGAGGCATGATCTGATAGTTCTATAACCTGATTCAGTTCCATAACATGCAAAGTTAGGACATTTTCCTTACTTTTGGTCTATTTAAACATCTATGACCTTTCTGTTTATAATACAACTTTATTAAATGTATTTCAGTAGCAACTGGAAATACTCAACCTGTCTTAACAACCTGTTCTGCTTGTTCTTCATTAAGCACTGAGGGAGCAGGGACATGCAGGTACTAACTACATCTGACAAAATCTGTTGGACATCCTTCATTTTGGGAAGAACATCCTATATCACACAGAGCTTCTCAAGAAATGGCATCTGCCTACTATATTGTCGTTCAGCTTATTTCTTGCTGTTGGTATAAAGCACCTGGATAATTCTGGAATTCCTAATGCAAGACCTGCTTTAAATGTGACTTTCTCAAACTTCATTTCTCCTGCATCTTCCAGGTGGCTCATGTGCAGACTTTCTGAAACTAAAGTCCCTTGTAATTCAAAATGCATATAAAAATGCCAAGGTTTGCAAAAGAACTGTTCTTAATGAATAACAGAGTATTTATCACCACTGTTAAAGTTCCCACTAAATATCAAATGAGGTAACTAATCCACATGTCTCTGTTGACCTCAGGAAAAGTTTCACACAAGAAGAAGTTCCCGCTCTGTTTAAGCGCTTGGCATACCTTTGCACAAACTGGTTTCATTTTCTTTTTTAGTGGGTTGGCTTTTCCTTTTAATTATGTTTTTTAAAACTCTAAGATATTTAAAGTTGGTGTCTAGCAGTAATTATTTAGTCCTGGAAGGGAAAGGACCACTTGAATTAAATGTTTAGCGGCATGTCTTGTGCTGCTTAATTGTCATCTGTTGTGACAGTTCCATTTGTCTTTTACAGGAAGCCCATGATGGACTTGTTGATCTTTCTCTGTGCACAGTATCATTTAAATCCATCAAGTTATACCATAGAGTTGGTATCAGCAGAAAATAGCCAGATTAAATTCAAACCCAACACACCAGTGGGAATGCTTGAAGTGGAAAAGGTGATTGTAAAAGCAAAACAAATGGATAAGAAGAAACCTGCTCCAGTTATACCAGAGGTGAGAACTAAAATTAAGCATATAGAGAAACTGGAATTACTGCTGTATTCAACAAATTGAGCTGGTAGTTCATCCTCTTGTTTCAGTGTTTCCTGTTGTCTTTCATCCTCTCACCTTGAAGCTCTGTGAAGTGCTCTAGTCTGTTTTTGATAAGCTCCTCTTAGGTGAAATACATCTGAATTTGTTGCAGCAAACATTCTTGCTGCTGAAAGAAGGAAGTATTACAATATTATTTGAAATTCTGTGCTTTATTGGTCTTTTGAAAAATTCTGCACATGAAGTTTGGCTGAGTACAGCCTTGAACAAACTGAAAATCAACATCTTGTACCATCTGTCATGCTGTGATATATGTACCCTTCTGATTGTATGTTCTCTTGGCTTTTTTTATATACCCTGAAGAGGGCAGGAGCTTTAAGAAGTACTAAACCAATTTGTGGATGTTGCCTAAATCTTTATTTCCACCTTTGTCGCTCTGCTATGTAGAAGAATACTGACTTTTAAGTTATCTAAAGCACTTACAGAGAGCCAGGAGAGCTCTTCTGCTGCCCTTCTGCTTTGCTCCTACACACGTGTTCACAGGCACTGGCTTGTGGCTCATCACTTGACTTCTGCAGCTGCCCAGTGTAACCCTCCAGGCACGTACCCTGCTGCACAGGCACATGGCACTGCTGAAGGAGAAAGCACTCTGCTCCATGTGTCCTTTTCTTGCCTGGAAGGGAACAGCAAAATAGTTCTTAGTTTCTTATGTAATGTTTCTGAACCTGCAGCACTGGTCAAGTTGGCCTTAAGTGGAATTCCGGTGATTACTGTGAGGCTGTTGTAAAAATGCCATTTCTTTCAGAATTTGTGCCAGTATTTATTGGAATTTTCTTCTCTTTAGCAAACAGTAAGGGTAGTGATAAACTACAAGAAGACACAGAAAACAGTAGTAAGAGTTAGTCCACATTCACCCCTTCAAGAACTCATTCCAATTATCTGTAGCAAATGTGAGTTTGATCCTTCACACACTCTACTACTGAAGAGTTACCAGTCTCAAGAACCCCTTGATATGACAAAGTCTCTCAATGACCTTGGACTAAGAGAACTATATGCCATGGATGTCAGTCAAGGTAAGATAACTTTTGTAAATTCCTGTTCTATAAAAGATAATTGCTTAATAATTGTATGTATATTGTTGGGTATTTTATTTATGAAAATATTTTCTAGAAATTGAATAGAGATTTCATTGGTCTTCTGCAAAACTGAAACTAACTCATGTGTACCTAGACTTTTGTTTTTAGAAGTGCTGTAAAAAAGTTTTATTTTCTAACCAAGTGTTCACTACCAGCAGAGTTAGCTGAGTAGAAATCCTCACTTAAACCTAAAGTCTTCTTTTCTTGCCCTCACACCTTCCCCAAAAACCCCAACACCACCATATTTCCCTTAGCTTTTACACGACATCATGATGACCTGAAAAGAATAGAAATGTTAAAGAAAATGAGTTTTTTTAAAAATAATTAAAAATTTTAAAAGCATTAGCATATTCTGATGATCTTTGTGTATTTCTGAGGGCTGCTTGCTAATTTTATAGATTGTGAAGGAATAATAATTTTCTTTTTAATTCCAGTCCAACAGGGACACAATGTACTAACTTTCTAATATTTGTACAGATATTCCTAGGCCAGATTTTAATTTCATCTGGACAGGTGACAGGTTTACTTTAATGTAATTAAAATTTTTGTACAGTGTGGTTTGTTCTATTTCAGACACATTTCTTGAAGGAAATTTTACCTCAGTGTAGAAAGCAGTAATATTGATTGACTCACTCCTGGTATTGACTGCTGTTTTATTTACTTGATTTTATTTCTTCTTAAAACTTGTGGGGCTTGTTGGGGTTTTGTTTGTCTTTGCCCCTTTTCTACCTAAATATGGTAACCTTACTGTTTGGTGCTTACAGTTTCAAGAGTTCTCTCACTTTACTTGCTGAAGGTCAGAATGACAGATTTGGACCGTATTTCATTTTTCTGTAGAGAAAACAAAAATGAAATATCATCTTCTTTCACACTGGAAACCAACATATTTTAACTTGCCTAAACGTGTTACTTCAACTACGTCTGCTCCCAAGTGCATTACTTGGCTTTTTGTCTGTTTTTTTACTGCTTTCATCTACATCTTTTATCTACTGGACATTTTCCAGTCTACAGACTGGAAAAGCTGATTTTTGCACGATATGATGTGTGTTTCACTTGAAGGAACAGTCAGAAATCCTTAGGAGGGTATACCAGGGCATATATGCTTTCTACACAGCAGTGCTCTGCTAGGAAATTTAGATATTCTTCAGTTCTCTTTAAAATGAAGTAGTTCAGCATTTCAATTTTGTAGGCAGGTTCAAAAATCTGCATATTCCCTTATCTTTATGAAAGTAAATGGTGAGGTGTATCTTTTACTTAATAGAATTTAGATTCAAATTTTATTTTATTAATACTGTATTTTAATTTTATAGTGCTCTTTCCTTTTCAAGTTTGGACTGTCTAACTATCCAAACCAGAGTAAAGTATTCTACATACTGATTTTTCACTTTGCTTCAGAAATATAAGTGGAGCCTCCCTACTTACATACACAGTTCCAGTTTGTATTGCATGTCTTCAGGCTCACACTGTTGAATGATTTAGGTATTAGGCAGTAAAGATCAACATCCTTTTACTTCTGCAAAGTACCCAGTTAATTTTTCCCTAATGTTGAGGATCCAGCTTGACTTTCTGTGCTTGTATGTTGTTCCTACATCCTTGATTCAGATTCACATTTTCTGTCTTTCTTTTTGTCTTTCTGTAGCCGCATCACCAGTTGATTTAAATTTACCGTCTTTTCAAGGTATGATTTACTGAAATAGGCAGTGCAACTTAGCACTTATGGGACATTAGCACCTGCTCCTATTATAACATCTGCTTAACTGTGGCATGAGTAATATGTCCTATCTTAAATGCATTTTGCAAATGATAGTGCAGAATTGGATATACACAGCTATATAGAAAATATTTTTGTATAGTTTTACCCTAGATCAATTTATTCAAGTTAGGGTCATGTTTATATTGATACTTTTACCAGACTTGCTGATTTCTGTTGCTCACTACATGAGCATTAACTGGGATTTCTTAAAGAAAGTTCATTCTAGTAAAACATTAAAAAAAAGTCAGAGATTTAAAAATCCTCTGCATGAATAAAGCAATTTAAGGAGGATAAATTCTGCAAGATAACAAGAATAGATTTGACTGTCTTTACTATGACTGCCATGCAGTTTTGTGTGCATGAGTGTTTGGGTGATCTTTCTCTGTAGTTACACCATGTGCAGGCTGGGGCCTCGCTTGCCTCGCTTCACACTTTTGCCATAAATTTAAGCCAGTAGGAATGCAGAGCTGAAAGGTCTGATGCTCTTTTTTTCCCTTTGACTACATTTTTGATATGAACCATTGCATATGACAAGTGGGGTGAGCTGGATTAAGTGCTGGTATTAAGAGCAGCTGAAACTCATTGGCCCTGGGTGCTAAGAAGGAGAGGAAGAACATGGATGATAGGCAAACTGTTCATTTTGCAACACCTAGAAAAATTATAGATGATTTATGATGTGTTTTGTGTATCATTGCAGGAGATTTATGACACGGTGAAATAGTAAGAATGCAGGAGATATAATCTCGGCACAAAATAACATCTAGAACTATTGTTTTCTATTTTAGGCTCCTACCAATCTGAAAACATAGATGTTCTGAAGGAGAAAGAAAACAAAGGATTTTTCAGCTTTTTTCAACGAAACAAGAAGAAAAGAGAACAAGTAAGGTCTAACTTTGTATAAGGAAAACTTCTAGAAACGTATTCAGATTGAGCAATCAATACTGGTGATTCTTTAGCAGAAAATGTGTGCAACTTGGGTTTCTTTTTATTTCCCACACCTCCAGGCTGCCAGTGCCCCGGCAACTCCGTTGATGAGCAAGCCGAGGCCAGCAGTTGTCGCGAGGTCCGGCGCTGTCAGCAAGCAGTACGACTCGAACACGCTGCCCGCTGAAATGCCGAAGAAGCGGAGAGCTCCTCTGCCCCCCATGCCCAGCTCCCAGAGTGCCCCCCAGGAGCTCGCACGGGCCCAAGCCAGACCCACCTCTGATATTGTGAAATCCAACAGCTTTGATAGGAAGGAACAGGTCAGTCACGTTTGCTTCGCTTCTCTTAAAAAGTACAGACATAATAACCCTGATAACCCTGTTGTTAATGTACGATGAGGCTTGAAATAAATGGAAAATAAAAGTGAAGTAATTGCTTTGAAAAAATTTAGCTAGAAAATAGCTATAGAATTTGAATCATGCATTCCTTTAAAACTTTATAACCAAAGTAGCTGCTGTATTTTGAAAAGGTAAAATCAACTTCTTATATAAACTGGTCTTGTAAGCACCTTTTTGTTCTTTTGGATGAATGCTTTATCTATCTTAATATGATAAGGTGGTCCCACTTTATTATAAGTGGTAATTTGGGTTAAATATTCCTGTTAATTTTCAATGGTTTAGTTACATGGGATAATGAGTAGTTTGTTCTTTACACTATATTGTAGAAAAAAGTGGACACAAGGAGCAGTCTAAACATTGTTCCCAGAAAGTTAAAGTAAGATTTTTATTTTAAGAATTGAGCTGTAGTTATTGAAGCTACGAGATCTGGGCTATGTATTTGAGTAACCTGTATCTATCCCATGGCATGCAGAAATTCTGCCGACAGAGTTTGAGAATCGATGTGTTAACTGCTATCCTGGTACTGCATGTATTGTCAACTGTGAATTCCAGTTAAAGATCAAGGTTAAAATTTTTGTTATACATATTTTTTTATTTATTTCATACTTTGCTTTGAATACAATATCTACAGGTGGTCTTTAGGTATGAGGTTATTGACATGCTAGAAAAATTAAATGCAGAACTAAATGAAATCCAAGTTTGAGGGATTAATTTTGAGTTAGACTTGGTGACAAGAAATTTCAGACTGTGACTACCTTTGTCTTTATACAATGATTTAGTCTTTCAATGATGCACAGAACCACAAGAGAGCACTGTTTAACAGAAGTTCTGCCTTTGTGTATTGTGTCCTGCTGAAAAGCTTTATCTGAAGAAGACAAAGGTTTCTTTCTGAATTTTAGTAAAAGGAACCTTTGGGGAGAGTAAGAAAAGCATGATTTTTAATTTTTTTTTTACTTCACCATGTTTCTCTTTTAATTAAATTCAATTTGTTAAAAATAGCTTATTAATGTTAACATGCTTTAAATGATTAATATCCTACTATGTCTAAAAGTAATGTATGACTGCTTGGCTGTCATTCAAATAATTGCTTAGATTTATTATTTTGTACTGACATTTCTTACTGATTTGAAGTGATCTGACTGAAGTTGAATAGCTTACAAAGAGAGGACATCCAGATCAAGTTATCTTTGGGTAGATTTTCTATTTTGTACAACTTTGTGCAACTCACAACTTAGAGGGTTTTGGCACGTTTTTTTTAAGGTGAATTCTCTCTCATTGGGATTTGATTGCACAGTGATTTATCAGTGATTTATAGTGCTTGGGACTTAAATATGGACAAATATTTACTCTTTCCTTTGAGTTTTATTAATTCAAGTAAAATATTTTGTGTTTTGGTATCTACCTTCCTATCATCTAATGAATGAATTTGGCATAGTACTTATTGCTCAACTTGATTAGGGAACTCCTGATAAGGATCCTGTGAGAGACTTCCTTGGAGAATAAAGTTGCTGCTTGGAAGAGTTCTGAGACATTTTCAGAGACAGCCTTCCTGCAGTATGAGATTAATCCATTCTCCTAAGTGGGAATAGACATAAAAACAAACCCTTAAATGTTTTTAAACCATCTTATAAATAAGTGCTACTGAAAGAACTCGAGTACAAAAATAAAAGGGGGCAGGACAATTCCCAGAAAGAAATACATAGATACTTCTTGGACATGCTGAGGTTCTCCGAGGAATGCAAAAGCAAGCCTCGTGCTCCAAGTGGCAGAAGATGTCAAGAGCAAGAAATTTGTAAACTAGTGGCAAGCAGAAATCCAAAGATAAAGGATGAGGTCATCTACCTTTCATTTTAGCAAGGTGCTCATCACAGTGTACCTCAATATTTTTTGGTTTTTTGGTTGAGAAAGTGAGATACAAACTGGACAGAGGAAACACATGATAGGATAAAAAGTGGCTGCAGTTCAAACAGTCAAGTCAGACTGATTGTAAATGTGGAGCTTCCAAGAATTTGGTAGTATGGCCAATACTGTGAAGTATCTTTGTAACATGGAACTGAATCCACCTTCAGCAAACTTGAAGTTGGCAGCAAAATGGGCAGAGAGGCAAATGCTCCAGCCACCACTCAGGGAGGCAGTGACAGGCTGAATGAGATTTAAAAAAGATTCGTATGAAATTCTCTGTCTGGAGTGAAGTAATCCTGAGCACCAGGACAGGCTGGGGTCTGGTCATGTCATCCACCTTGAATCCAGTGTACACAGTAATTTTATGCTATACCTGCACTAGTGTGTCCAGATTTGTTTCCTGCAGTTCAAGACCGAGATTGAAAACAGGCCACCATGATGTTTAAAGGTTTGGAGAAAACAAATGCTTTAATAGAAAGAAGGCTCAGATAGTATCTAATGACATTCTTCTGTTATCTGGACGGTGTTACAAGGAAATCTGAGGTATATTCTTCACAAGGGTGCATGTGGCAGGATGAGAACCAATGGGCATTAGCTTCTCCAGAGGAAATTCCATTCAGACTGAAGAGCAAAACTCACCTGGCTGTTCGAATAGGTCACTCATAAGAAATAGTAGAAGCTTCTTTGCAGGAAATGTTCAAGGTGTTCCTTGACAGGCTGTAGCAATAACCATTAATAAAGTGTAGGAACTTGTTTTCAACAGAAGGTTGGACCAAATTATCTCAAAAAGATCTCACTTAATCCAGGTCATCTCTCAGTAAATGAGGCCAGTACAATGGTCACACTAGATCACAAGTAGTTCATTGTAAACAATATAAGAATTTGGTCTATTGTATTCTCTGCTGTTGAAAATGTGTGTCCTGCTGGTAGGACTTTGTCTCTCTCAGGTTGCTCACCAGGCTGATTGGTGTGTTCACTGGGATATTTAGTATGTCTGGGAATTTCACTGCAGTGTCCAAAAGTGAAGATATACTAGATATACTTTTTTTTTATTGTTTCTTAAGGGTTACTTTTTATCTCCTTTTGCCTTACAAGAAGCATTTAATTGCAAATCATACTGCTTTTAACAATGCCTAAGTTCCTTAGCCTGCCCTTCAGTTTACTTGGCACACTGGATACATACTTTATTGCTTCTGTGGACCAGGATGACCTTCTTCATGGGCCCTATTATGGACCCATCTCCTTTGTAACATCCACAAGGAAGACAAAGTGAAATGTCAGTTTTGTCTGGATGAACTGTCTGCCTAGTTTTGAGAGAAATGTGTCAAAGTAGTAACATCAGACAACAGTGAAATGAGCCAACTTTAAGGGAACAGAGTTCTCACTGTTGTCTTTCTTCAAATTCTCAACATATTGTAGTCCAGTTTCTCACAGTGTGAAAAAGGGTTTTAATATTTATCTCCTACAGCTTCTCTGCTGCTTTTCCATTAAAGAAACTGCTTTCTCTTTGTGTGAGTAGTTACATTCTGATATGAGGGTTGGACTTTTTTCTGCCTCCATTTCAATGTGATTATAGAATTAGTTTTTAGGCACACGGTCCTATTTTTAGGGGAGAAAATAGTACAGTGGATGTCAGAGTACCTTTACAAGTTATTACATTACATGATTTGCTTATTTTTCTACATGAGACTTGGAAGATGCCTAGTGTGCTTAAATGGTTAATGTTTGTCCAGCAAATTTCAATGTCCAGTTAGGTGGGAAATGAGCATGTTAGTCTCTAATATTGAAATCCATCACTTATTTGTCAGTTCCACTTCTGGGCAAGATGACTCCTGTCAGAAGTATGTTTAGAACTAGAAAGTTTAAATACACTTGCAAGTAAAGAGGGCTCTCAAGGGTTTTTGCAAAGTGTTGTTGTATAATTTTGTGCATCTATCTTCACAGTTTTCATAAAGATGGTTGCAATTTTCCAGTAATAACACTTATTTAAAAGAAAAGCATTTGATTATGCCCAAAATGCCATGGCTGATTTTCTTCCTACTGCTTTATTTAGACTGATACATCTGCCTTTTATCCCATTAATGTTTCTCTCCTTACCCTGTTTACAGTTATTGTTAGGAGCACGTGTAAACTATGCTTGGGTAGGAACAATCAAGTGAAGATTTTTAGTTAAAACATTTACAGTTCAAAATAATGGATAGATCTTCTCAAGTGTATAAATACAAACTGCTCTTACTTACACAACCCTAGCTCCTAAAGAAATCTAAATATCCAGGCTACCTCTTAAAAAAGAAAGGGAAGAAGAAGATGGGAGAATGGGAGAAGTGTGGGAGGCAACTAAACCATAAAGTACGTCTGAAAAGTTTTTTTTTTTTTTTTTTTTTAGCCATTGTCACAGGACAGCTTAGTTAGGATTTCTGTGAGGGGTGAGTTCCATGCTGAAGAAATTACACCAGAGGCTTGCTTGCCTGCAGCTTGATGGTCAGCTCTTTAAAGAAGTTGTCGGGCAACGATGCATTAAGCACTATGAACAGCAGGGAAGTTCTGGGTAGAGTCAGGGTTACCTGGGAGAAGAGAGTGCTCAGGACTACCTGAAGTTTGCATGAAGATAATCTGATATTATTCTTGGATGTTTCAGAATTGGTGGTGAATGTTGCATGCATCCACTTTCCAGTATATCAAATGCATAACTTTACTCCTTTATTTTATTTGCTTCTGTATCAGCAAGATAAATCCTAGGAGGAAATAGTCTTATTGGTTGTTTGGAAAGAATATCACCAGCTGAATTTCTCCAAATATATTCTGTATGTCTTTTCTTTCCAGTGAATCAGAGGTATATTACTTCCTTTGTAGTGCTTAGGATAAGTTTAAGTATATTGGGAAGCTTCAGCATGAGTGCATGAGTTATTGTAGGAGCAAATACGTATTTTTTGCTGTTACTCCTTGGACATACGTTTGCCTGCATACACAAAGGGAAAAAAGAAGTATTAGCAATATGAGTAGCAGTGTGCTTTGCTATCCCTACATGATGCAGTCACCTATATATCTCTGTTAAACATAGATATGTATGGAACAAAAGAGGTAGGATGTGGTACGAAAATCTGTCTAGTGACTTGGTGTGAGGTAGGCTTTCCAGCACATTGAAATGCTCCACTACCACTATATTCTTTCCCAAATGCTTTTTGGTTTTTTGCTTCCATTGCAACTTTAAAATTACTGTGCCTTAATTACCTTTATTTATTTTTTTGAAATAAGAAGGCACTATGCACTGTTTACAGAGCCTGGAACTTGGGAAGCACTGGCATCTACCAGAGTTTACTTTGAGTGAGATTTGGTGCCAAATTTGAGACTAAAAAGTTTTCATATCCACCCTTGCTTGTTGCAGGATGAGGAGGGTGTATGGTGTTACAAAAGTAGAACTCCTGCATATGTTACAGAAGTTATGACAGAGTTCACTGGTGTTTCTGCATAAACACAGTTAATTACTTAAGTGATCCTAACAAGAATTTTAATTTAAATGTAACTGATAAACACTGGTTATCATAGGCAGTTGGTATGACACATGAACACCCAGATGTATATTCCAAAGCTTTGTCAGCTATGTCTTAATAACGTTATTTTATTTTTTTTCCATCTGTTTAAAGTACTATTTTCACATTACAGCCTTTGTTAGGATTTGAAAGCTCTTAATATTCATATGTTGAATAATTCCTGAGAAAATCTGTTCAACACTTGAACCTTAACTGGAACATTTAGTACTTTCTTGAAATCTCTCTCTGCAAATTGTTTGTTTCTTTGGATGCAAAGGGCAGTAGAAAGGCTTATAAAAATCTTCAAGTAGCGTTTGTGCTCTTGTGCTGAGAACATTATTCCTCCCCTACACACACACTTGTTGTGTGCAGAAGGGAACTCTGGTGACATCTGCTCAGCGGAGCGAGCGTGCGCAGAGCTCGGTGCCAGCCGGGGCGCTGAGGGACCCGAGGGAAGCGCGAGAGGTGCAGACCTCGGAACGGGGAGATGTGGCTTTGTGCAGAGCAGAGGGGCTGCAGCCTGAGCACGGCTGCCAGAGAGGAGACACACACAGCTGCCCAACTGCGAGGGGGAAACACTTCAGCAACAAAGAAAGCCTCATTTTGAAAATAATATTGTATTTAATATCCCCTCCTGAATAAATTCAAAGGCTGAATACAATTAATTATTTTTACTTTTTAGGAACTATTTTGGAACTGTGAATAAGAAATTCTAAGAGTGTGAAGTGTTTTTTGTTGTGTGACATTTTAATCTAGAAACTGACTTGTTTAAAAACTACTCAAGTGTGCAAGTATTTTTAATTAGGAGTGCTGTGTTCCTCCTATCCTCTGGTGTTCTTAAAAGAACATTTCAAGTTGTGCTTGTGTTTTCTCTCTTAAACCCTGACTCTTGCTTTGCTGTAAAAGGTTTGAGTTGCTTGCTTTGGCAGTAGAGTGATGGGTAGAATTGTGTGTACATTTTTGGGCAGTGGTGCTCCTTATAGGGCAGTACCAGTGGATCTGTTGTACCTGATATCAGGGTGGGACAAAGCAGATGACTGAGGGTGCCCAGGGTGGCTCAGAGGATAGCTTTTCACCCACAGCCCTGTTAATTCATTCAGGCACTGTCCTACAGTCTCATGGGACCTGCCAAACACTGCCTGACAGACACCTTGTGCCAGTATCTTTTCTGTTGTAGTTGTCTCTATAGATTTGATTGTATACAACCAAATACTCTTGCTTTTGGTCTTTAATATCCCACTTACTGTGGAATCTTTGGATATTTTTTCAGTGGTAGCTTTCTAAATGATAAGCATCTTTTTCCATGGAAATTGACACGGTCAACAATTCTATTGTCTGATTTTTGAAAGGATTGTCAGTGAAACAAGAATATGTAGGTGTCTGTATGCCTTCTCTGTTCCTTGATATTGCACTTTGTGAAGTGGGCTGGTTAATTGAAGCACAGATAAGTTCTCCGGAGATGACCCTACATGCTACTGCTGTGTGGATCCTTCTAGACAGAATGTATGTCACTGCAGGATTTTATTATATTGTTGAGTAGACAAGTGATAGGAATCAGAATTAATACAGAAACAGGCAGCTGTGTCCAGTTCCAAAATGCATTCCTTTATTGCTGAGATCCTGAATATTGTCCATCTAGTAGACGTGAATATAATTTTCTTTGGGATAAGGCAAACTGTAGTTGAGAATGGCAGGCAAATTTACAACTGCTGTCTTTCTGAGATGGGGAATGTGTTTCTAAAATAGCTTAAAATGCAATTGGACTGCTCTATCATAAAAATATGAGGTCTTCAGCAGGTATCCTTTGTCCATTTTTTAATTGTTTTGCTTATTTGTAAATTAAGATTTTTTAACTTTTGGTACAATAATGAGGTCATTACTATGCCGTAACGTCAGTAGGTACTAGAACTTTTTTTTGCAACTTACTAAATTGAACCTTGTTAAATATAAGAAAGTTGTACTTGGTAAGTTTTGAAATCAGGCATTCAAAAATTTTTTATGAAAGTTCAAATATTTCAAGGAGGGAAAGAAATTCATAATAATTATGTATACAGGCCAGTTAGGACCGCTGTTGAAAAAAATGGAGAAGGAAACACTGTGTTATGCTTTTGTGGTGGGGTGTAGTTGAAAATTCTTTCCACAATGATTTTAGCTACTTCTAGAAAAGATTTATTTTGGGTTCGTCGAGAATAGCCTTTGGGCATAAAAGAATTTAAATTCTCTTTTACATTATATGTAACAACTGATTTTCTTTTATTGCTCTATGTTGCACCTCTGTGAATATATTCAATTACTCTAGAAAATCTTTATTTTTTAAAAACAACTCCTTGGAGGAATTTAGACGAAAAGCACAATTCGTCTGCTAATATGTTCTCTCTTTCCCAAATGTATATTATAAATACTTTTGGAGAATAATTACTGGAGCTGTTTCGCTGTTTTTCACTGATTGCCAATAATCTTGCTGCCCTGTCTGCCTTGGCAGGCCCCAGTGGGATTAGTGCGGAAGGGCTCCCTGCCGCTCAGTGACACTGCTTCCGTGAACTCCTCTCTGCGCAGGATGAAGCGCAAGGCACCCTCGCCACCCTCCAGAGCACCAGAAGATCAAAGTGAAAGCGGTAATGAGCCTGGTAATCTTTTTATGCTGTTTAATTGGCAGGCAATAGAAAGTATAGCTGGCTAAACATTAAAGTAACACCACCTTATGAGATAAGAACCTCAAGTGAGCGACCATGGGACTGCAGATGCAAAGAGTACATTTACTTTTGTTACCTCACCGGCCGGGGAAGCCTCAAAGCAGCACCAGGCAGAGGCACCCAGGTGGGAGCCCTGGCACCGCAGAGCTCGGTCCTGCCAGGCTGCCAAACCTGCTGCCTTCCCTCTGTGCCAGGGATTCACACAGGTGCATTGACCACAGTGCTTTGGTCCTGCCCACAGCAGGGCAGCAATCTCCAGCAGATCCCATAAGATGCCTTGCCAGTCTATCACAGGCTTGTATTATCTGAACACAGGTGTTCCACTTGTCAAACACACAAGATTAAACAGCAATTAATATCATGTATGTGAGGTTTCACACCGCTACTGCAAGTCACTTGAGTGTGTTTACAATCCTACTCATCAATCTTCTGTTACTTTCCCCCAAGTGTGAGAAGCAGAGGTATTTAGAGCATGCAGATCAGAAAAAAAAACAGGCAATACCAAATTAATTACAGTTAGGTTAAGTATAGAACTGTGTTTATATTACTCAGGTGGACTGCTTGGGGTGGGGAGAAAAGATTAGCTTTTCTAGATCAGAGAGAGTATAATAGCAAATGGACTGACTAGAAGAATCTTAGAGAAAGCCCACTTGTTTTTTCCCCTAATTCTTCCATTTGATCAAAAATTCAGTTTTCTGGTTCAAAAATACCTAAGAGTTGAGATTAAAATATCTGGAAAATGTGACAATGAGCACTTGTTGCTTCAGATAAATTTCTTGAAGAAATCACTAGTCTGTATGACTACAATCTAACATTTTGTCTAGAACTTTTGTTGGTGCCAAAACTGAGAGATGGTACAGGTTGTTGCTTCACTTTTTGCAGTAACAGAGTCAACAGAATCAGCCTCCGCTAAAGCAGAAGGAAGAGCCACTGAAATGCAGCCTGAAACAGGTTTGTTCTTTCTAAAAAAAGTACTGATAAAACTTACTTCATAGAAAGTTAGGATAATTCATAGCAATAAATTACTATACTATGGATGTGTCATAAGTATAGAATTAATTTTAATGCTTCAGATCAATTAAGTTCTCCTTTGAAGTAAAAATCTGGCTTTCTAAAATGAGGATATTTTACCTTTGTTGCCTACAGAAACAAATACAATATATTTTGTATTGGTATCTGTGCTTTACATTTAATAAACTAAATATTTATCCCTGTTTTCTCTCCTTCCTCACAAGTTACAGAGAAGAACTATCCAGAATTTCTGTGATTTTTTTTTTTTTTTGTACCTCGTAACCAGCTTTTCAAAAGCTAAAGCCCAGTGTTGTTTTTAGAACCCTGCCTTGTGCTGCCCTTGACCTGCATAACATAGGGGCAGGAGCAAATCTGTGCCTAGCTTTTGGTTGGCATCTGAACAGCCTTTGAAAACATAAGTTGTAAATCTAAACTGAATGCATAAACAGTTGTTTATACATTAAATTATTTGTTGGGTGTTATGGGAAAAATGTGATATATGAAAGTATAGCTGTTTAAAATACAATTATTTAGCTGCTGAACATAAAGCTTTTTTAAATTCATGCAGTTTTTGCTGTGAAATATTGTTGTTTGTAAGCACCAGACTGTAGGGTTCAGTTACAAGATAAAACATCTAGAAGTCTTCTGAAATTTGCAAAAGCTTTTAGAATAATCAGTGCCAGTGCAGTCTGAAAAAAATAACTCTTCAGTGCATTTAATAAGAATGAAGTATATAAATGCTAAGCCTGTGGAGTGCCACTGTCATTATATGAGGCTAAGCACTCAGTTACTGTGCTAGCTGACAGAGATTTTTAAGTCGTTTTCCAGCTGTTTTATTCTGGATGCCAGTCAAGTTGTTTGGAGTGGTAAAACAAAAATGTACCACAAGAGCTGAAAAAGTCACCTGCCAGGATGCTAGGTCTCTGGCAAAGGGGGAAAAATAAAAAAATCAGTGATCAGTAAACTTGTACTTGGTTTTTGTTTAGAACAATTTATGTGAATTATTGGAGAGGACATTAAGTAGAAACAATGTGTAACCTAATAAATGGGAGTATGAACCTATACTGTGGAGTCTGGGGTTGAAGATCTAACAAAGTTGTAATCCTTCCTTGTCCTAGCTATTGTAGCAGATGAAAGAGAATAATAAATTCTGAGTGAGTGGTTTGTTTATTAGTACTGAATTTTGTATGTTGAGAACCGTCTATCTACATGCAATGGGTCTAAGATGAGCAAGTTTATTATACTGTGATTTAAAATAAAGTTTTTTTTGTTTTCTTGTACTTGTTTCTATCTTAAGATAGTTGATCTGTGATAGAATTTTTGCCATTCCCATCACTGGAATGTCCAAGTGCTGTGTAGATAAACAATCCTGAACTTCAAAGAAATGGCTTGTTTCTTTTTCCATAGATTTAGAAACTTCTGCTTGAGGCATTTGAGTTCTGTAATTAACTATTTTAATTTAAGTTGTAATGGAAAGAAATAGAGAAAGGTAATCATCTTTATTGGGCTTAGGGCAGTCTGTGTTGAGCCCTTGGATTTACCTCTGCACTTAGTGACAATCTTCAGTCTCTAGTTTTCCTCGTGTCTTCATGCAGTCTCCTTTGCTGAAGACTTAATGTAGTGCAGGTTTTTTAAATGTGCATATAAGTCACATAGCACAGCTTCATTGCCTCTTTTTTTTTCTCATGGGATACTGCTGCTCTCTGGTGGCATCTCTGAAACTGTCGTGAGGCCTGTGTATAAAGGGTCCTTTCAGCAAAGCCCCTTGTGCTGTGAGAGCCAATATTAACCTGCAGCAAAATCAGATGCAGTGCACCTGTCCTGTTCCTAGTCTGAAAATTATCCATGTTCAGATATTGTTTTAAATGGATAAAATAGTTAAGTATCAGTCAAATTGCAAAGTTGGATATAATTTTAACTTTACAAAAACCCAGGAGTTCCTTCAGTTTGGATTAATACTGCTTTGATTGTCAGGCACCTGGGGAGCATTGTGAGTTTTTGTTGGGCTGTGACTGGCATTCCAGAGTGGTTCTATTATGCAGTGCTACTTCAGCAAATAAGCAAAAAAACCTAAGCTGCAAATACGGTGTTACCTTTTGCCCTAAAATGAACCACTGCAAATGTTCAATTTGGTGTCTGTTAGCTATGCACTTCCTAGATTCATATATGTTAAGTGGAGCTATATAATATGGAATAGGCAACATTTCTCTTGTGAAATGACAGTTTTCCCATCGTGTAAAAACAGTGTGTACTTCGAAAAAAGACACACATCTACTGGAATAAGCATTGACAGAAAAGTAATGTGAACATTTGGGATTATAAACAACAATTCTGTATCAAATTATGATTTTTGTTCACCTTCACAAAGTTTAATTAACGCTTAGTCTTTATTTTTCTAGGGAAGACAGTAAAACAGTATTCAAACAAATTGTGAAATTAGAGGTTTTTTGAAAGCTTTCCATCAAACAAATCCCTTGATTTAATCCTATTGGTTACAGTATTTCTTAGGTGCCTTGTTAGGGGCTGTAGAGTCAAGAGCAGATTTGCATGATGTAGTCAGGCTTTCCGGCTCTGGTGCTTACGAGCATGAGAGCTCACACAGTAGCACCAGCCTGTTCTCTGCTGGGCAAAGGGTATTCTTACTGCTTAAAGGAGACTTGCAAGTGGTATGTCAGTCATCACAGTGTGTGTGTGTAGGTACATGTGTCTACATGTATATATGTGTGTGTGTACTTATCTATATAGCTGCCTTCACAGTGACACACTGTAACTCTAACTATATTGGTTTAGGGCTAATTAAAACCCAGTGACTACTGTTCTAAGAGAATAAACTACATGCAGGTAGAAATGCAATTTATATTACACGTGGAACTACAGATAGGTGTATGAGCAATAAGGCAACAGTATATAGCCAGTATTGCTGTAAGTTCTTCCTAGCAATATGTTGCATGTAAAAGCTATAGAATGAGGGTTTGGAAACAAATCAGAATCTGAACTGCTCCCATAGAGAGTTACCTGCATGTAAGTGAAGGATGGTTGTTAAATGTTGTTTGTGTTCAAATGTATTCAGATTTTATTCTGCTGCAGCCGTGAAGGCCTGGCTCAGGAATGAGACCCAGATGAAAATCCACTAGCAAGCAAGGCTGATCTTATGCTGACAAATAAGGTAGAGCATTTTTGAAGAAGCGTGAGGGCTGTTTTTGTTTGGTATTATCCATTTGTAGGTCAGGTTAGTCCACCCCAACGCTTGGAAGTGTTTCTAGCACAGCAAAGAACAGACTTTGACGTAGCAGGAATGTCAGGAATGTCTCCTACCAACCCAAGCTAAGTTTCCATCCCAGCAGTATAGATACAACTCAGCCTTTGTTACACTCCTCTCCAGAGGAAAAGCAGCAGAGAAATGACAGCAGTGCCTGGGCACAAAGCCATAGCTGCTCCAGAATGCTTTCATTTCTCTTGTCAGAAGTCCTGGCTGTTCTTTGTTGTATAATTCAGGTTTCCATAGGGTATTTAAACGGAAAGTCTCAGTCTTTGTTCCTGTAGCTGGTGATGGCTCAGGCCCATGGCATAATAGGTCTCATCAGTGAAGGAGGTAATGTTCTAGAGAGCCAGCTATGGGCTGTGGGATATTCTTAGCCAGTTTAACGTTTGCTCACATTCTGTTATGCTTTGTTTATTTTGGCATATGTATTTAACTTGTCAGACATGAAGTGATACTGCCATCACTATAATGAGCCCCCAAAATATGAGGCTGCTGGGTATGAGTTTTCCCTAGGTGGAAAAGAGGTTGATGGACAGTGAAAGGAAGGCCCTTATGACTAGTAAACCTGAAGGAATCCCTGTAATACCAGTGTGACATATTTGTTTGTACCTGTGCTGAAACCACATGGAAAAGGAACTCACCTGCCCCACTTTGCAGTCTTGCCTTTCTTTCCTTGGGGATCTAAATTGCCTCTGCCTTCAGCACTATGGCATGTGTTGATCACATTGCTTAATGTGTAACTACAAAACACTATTACAAGATTGCAGTGTAAAACTGAGAATTAAATAGTAAAATGTTTGGCTTTTGTAGTTTTTTTGTAACTCTGAATGAGTATCTTTGGTATTACAGAACTCTTAACTAATGATCCTATTGTAAACATCAAAGTTTCTGTACTGAACCTTTCTCCAATACATACATCCTCTTATTACTTTTCTATAGCACTGTACTTCTCTGGAGGTACTGGAAGCATTGTAGGATACCAGCTGCTAAAAAGTCAGTCTAACATGTTTTTGGTTTTTTTTTTTGTTTTTTTTTTTTTTGTACTCTGGGATCTGTGACTTTCCAGTATTCCTTTTTGTTTTCTTTGTTGACTTTGGTTTACACTTGCAAATTTCCTGATATTACTTAGACTGAAACCTGATTGTCCAAGTGCGAGGCTTGTTCCCAACAGGTGTCAGTGCACCCAGAGATGATGGGAGTACCCTGGTCAGGTGTATTTATTAGTTCAACATCAAGTACACAGATTTATCTGTGTCCTTATCCAGCAACTCAACCTTTTAGTTTAACTATCCTCTGGCTGCAAATGTCAGTATTTTTATAGATTAGCAATTTTCTTTGAACTTTTATTTTTCTGCTGTAAATGGAAGCACTGCAGAGGACACTTTAATACACTTCGGATGATTATGGGGAATTTTTGATAGTGGTGATGAAACTTGTTCAAACCATGGACAAAATTGATATTTGGGTTACTCTTTAGTTCTTGAACATTCCTACTTTGATATAGAAGAACTGTGTATTTTAAAACTCACTGTAGAGCTATTGGAAGTACAAGAAGTCTGGGTAAAAGCAACTGTCCACCTTCATGAAGTTTGGGGTTATGAGATAAATAAAAATATATTTAACAATCTTAATTCAATACTTAGGTTAAATATGGAAAATGCTTTACAGTAGGAACAGATACAGAACCAGATGGACAGTAGCGTGGTGATCAGCATATTCTTGTGTCAAAAGAGAATTGAAAAGAACCAGAGAATTCTGTGAAGTCTGAACGGATCTATTTTTTTATTATTTTTTAAAATTTACCTGAATTATGAAAAAAAAGTCGGTTTTCCTTCTTCAAACATTTTAGGCTGCCTTGAACAGTCCCTTTTAATCTACTACCTGCATTGAGAACTGTGGGTTGGTTTGGGGGTATTTTTACTTTCTCTTCCTTTCTTTTGTGAGTGTAGATGTAAGGAGCTCAGAATACAACCTGGAAGAAATTGATGAAAGGGAAGAGATAGGTGTGCAACAGGGAGAGGACTGTGGAAGTACCAGTACCTCTCCTGGGATCGGAGAGGTTACTGCAGCCTTCAGCTCTGCTGAGGTACCACTGGAAAATGACAAAAACGATCCTGCTTCATCAGCTCCTGTTCCTGGCAGTGTTCCCACAGACAACTCGCAAAGCTTCAAGGAAGAAAAACAAGAAAATATGAGCACAGATGGCAAGTAAGTACGTTTTGTGACAAAGAAAGGAGCATTGGAGGGACAATGGGGGAGGCAAATAAAATGCAGAGTGCTGTTTCATTGTGAAGCACAGAACAGAAAATAGTGAGAGAGGAATGAGCTTTAATGTGCTTAGCTTTCATTGTAGCACTCTTCTGTGCACAGTAATTCATGAAGCTTTTCAACAAAAATGACAATGAAGTGTTCTGCAGTCTATTCTGTTTAATCTTCCCTTTCCTTACTACTCAAACAGCTGGAGCCCAGAAAAGCTGAACCCAGCTCTAAAATGCCCAGTATATTTACTAGAGCAGCATGCTGCAAAAAAAATTTGGATTGATTAGTTAAATAAAAATATACAAATTCATTCTTGCACATGGAGGAAAATGGATGTATCAGCCATTTCTGTTTTTTTGGGCATGATTATTATTGCTTGCATATTTGTTTTGGCTTTAATTTTTGTTTTTTCTTTTCCTTATATGTGGTCTTGACCTGTCTCAATCCATTTGCTCTCAGGAAAACAAGTTAATTCAGCTTTTTTAAAGAATAAGCACATTAGTTTCCTTAACCGCTCTTTTTCCCTTCTGGTGATGCTGTACCTTTGCCCTTCAGCATGTTTGTTAGACTACCTGACTCAGCAGGTTTCCAACATGAGTTAGTGCCTGCTTGAAATAAATGTTGATTGTCCAGAGAAGTCCCATTGTGTTAATGTAATTCACTATTTCTCTGTTCCCTGGGGCAACTAAGCTGGCTACTGTTCCCAAATTAAATTGAAAGAACTATTTCGATTATTGTACTGAAGCCAAAATGTGTGACTGCCCTAGTAGCCAAGAACTTTCAAGGTAGTAAAGAGAGGTTTAACTTGTATTTGAAGGGACGTTTTTGTCAGTCCAAGGCCATTTGTGGCTTTGCAAAAATCTTTGATACTCTGTCCTGGTGAATATTTTCTCGGTTCCTTGGGTGTTTCTCCTCTTTGGGTATCTAATAAGTTGTCTTGAATTTGCAATTCATCAGGCCTGTGTTATTTGGCCTATTTGCCTGATTGTCCAGGGGATGTTTCATTCCCTTCCCCTCTATGAATTGGTAGTAACCTTTCATCTTACAATCCTGATGACAATCAGGTAGAAGGTACTGCACTCTGGCTTTAGAGTTTGGCAATTGCTTCCCGAAGTATCTTGAGGATTCCAAAATGAGGAGTGGGTTTTCTCTGACATTATATTTCTGGAAAACTTTAGATAATTTTGATTTTATATATAAGATCTAGTTGTTTAATCAAACCAGGGATATATGCAAAATATTCCAGTCAAAACCACTAATTTCTATAATGATGCTCTGTGGTGTTTTGTGGCTTTTGGGTTTGGTGGGTTTTGATTTGATGTTTTTTTAAAATTCCTGTTAAACATCTAGTTCAGCGTGTTGTTAATAGTTTTAGCTCAGTCACCCAGCTGTGTTAAAAGGAATGGGCATGAGAGAAGAGCATAGGACTGAACTTTAACATTCTTCCAACAATAATTTTGAGAGTATATGTTCCTGTTCAGCAGTTTATGGGACACTTACAGTGTTTGGGACTATACAGGCAACACAAGCATGGATGGTTATTGAGAAATGTATTATTTTAAATGATTCAAAGCAGATGTGTCAGCTCAAGGCACCAGTTCTGACAACTAATACATTTGATGTGGCAAATAATTTGGAATCTTCATAGTGCCACTATTTCTGACTACATATTGTAAACACATCTTGAACAAAGTTTGAAGTTTTTAATAACTTTTTATTAGGAAATTTTATGTATTTTTGCCTTTTTCCTTTACCTTTTGAAGCCAGAGACTTACTATGTCCCCTCAACCCCCCTAAAAGATGAGTTGTTTATCCAGCATTTTTGCAGTTCTCTTGTCCCCCATGAAACAAGGGAAATAGATACTGTATGCATGTCTAAGATGTTTAGTATGCAAGTAACATGTTGTCTGTGTTTCTTTGCTGTTCTGAAGGTATTGCCTGAAAGGGACTACTTTGCGAAGTCTGTGCTGCTCAGTTCATGTGTTCATACACAGTCACTGTCTCATGCAGTGTGGTGGGGACAAAGTCAGGGACACATTTTAGATTGGGGGGTGTCAGAACACTTCATTTGAATGAAAAACCATTGTGGCTTCACTGGAATAGAGTTGCTGTTGGAACGTAGCTTGTTCAAACTGCGCATGTAAATAAAAGGAGGGGGAGAGGAGAAGGGAAGACTGATCATCTGCTTACACACACAAGCAAGTGGAGCTGCATGTCATTTTGGTAAAATATCATGGCAGCATTTCCTCATGTTTTTTTTTTAAAAAAAGTTGATTCTGTTGAGTACTCCAGTGTTTGGCAGAGCGGTTCTGTTTTGTCCATCTGTGTTTGGAGAATATTGCCAGTTCTCTTGCATCATTCCTTGTGTTTACTGAAATGAATGATACCAGCATATTTAATGTACTGTTGTGCTTTGCAGAGGACTACAGACTAAGATAAGCAGTGAGGATGCTGGATTTCAAACAGACAGGAAGCTTAAAATTTTAGATCAAAATAAAACTGATGGTGAGTAGCTCCCACTTGTTGTTAATACCTGAAGCTTGAACTTCTCAATTCCTTTCAAGAAATGGCTATATAGTCAACTCTTGAATTGTTATCATCAGATTATTTTCTTTACACTTGCTCTAGGTCTAGTGTATTTTCTTTAAGATGAGGTGGCAAGAATTGGCTGCAGTTTTGGGTTTTTGGGGATTGTTTTTAATATATTTTTGTTTTAGCAGTAGTCAAAGCTGCATCATGCTGTTATAGGATGGTGTGGGTGGGACAGTGCTGAGGAGGGGGAAGGCTGGACACAAAGGTAATCCTGCCACATGGGGTGACATGGCTGCCACATCCCACTGGGGAAGAAGAAGCCATCAGTTGCCCTTTGCTTATGAAATTAGGGTGAGTTTTCTACATGAAAATGCAAATACTTTTAAGCAAAAATAAAAGAAAGTGACACACTGATCTGAAACAAAATGACGACATCCTGTGCATCTAATGGGTCATAAATTTCTCTGTGGATTTAGGGACCTGACTGATTTATTTTACTCTTTTGTGACACTGATTTTTAGATTTATGTATTAGGTCTTCTATAGTCTTTTATACTCAGTACACCTCTGTTAATAAATCATAACAATACGAGTCCTTTTTATATGTGATATAAATTTTAAGTGCCATTTTATAGCATACATGAAATGAAGATCTTCCCCCCCACACACACAAAATACCACTCCATATGACTATTCCTGAAGAATTTAATTTTTCCCAATATTATGTTTAAAACAATTTGACTAAAATATTCATGTGTTTGAGAGATGATCACATGTTTATTCCAGGGGTAGAAAATTGAATTATCAGACATGCTATAGGTTTGGCGAATTGCTCTTGTCCATATGTTTTTCACTTGTTTCCTTGTACGAATATATAAGCTGTAGTTGACAAGATTTGTAACATTAAAACTAAAGAACAGAAGCCACAAATGTGTGGAACTAAATAAAAACTGCATCTAACTTAATATTGAATAATCCTTGAGCTCTTGAGTCACTGATGCCTATATAATGAACTGGAATTCATTAGCACTTTTTAAGTTGTTCTAGAATAGTTTTTTCTATTAAGTTGATGCATGGCATCTGTAACCTGTTTATTAAGGAAGAATACCTGAGTTAGAATACAATTATGTAGCAATATTAGTCAAATATAAATATATCTTTAAATAGCCTTTAAAAGGGTTAGGGAAAACATCAGCACCAGTGAGAAGCTAGTAATTGTTATTAAATACACTGGATGCAGAGCTTCATGATATAATGAGGAAGGTTGAATCTTTTTGGCATTTGTAATAATTTTGGAATCTTTCCTTAACTTAAAGATCACAGTGATACAAAACTGCTTCGAACAACAGAAGAAGGGAAAGAACTTCAGACAGCTGAAATTAAAACAGTAGATTTTGGAGAAAATGACAAGCTTGAAGTTGACAGACTATCGAACTGCCAAGCATGTAAAAATGACATCTCTGTAACTCATAGGAATTATCCTCAACTGATTTCAGAAAAGCAAGATAACAAAACAAATCAAGCTGGCTTGGACACAGTAAAAACTCAGGATGTTGGAATCCAGACTTTGGATAGCAATTTGGGAAGGACTGCACAGAAGGAAATTATTGTTCTTCAAGGTGTGGAATCATCCACATTTAGAGAACTGGTCCCTCAACACAACAGAGATAAGAACAAGTCCCTTGTTGAAATGATGCATGGAATGCATCAAGAGAGTGAAGATACTTCAATACAACAAAAGACACAAGAAGTTACTCGTAAAAAAGAAATTCCAACAAAAGACCAGAGTCACATCTGTATAAATGGCAGTGATTTTGCTTCACCAGAAACAACTGCTGAATCTCCAGATGACTCTTCTCTGAAAAGTCACCCTTTTTATAGACAGGACACCAAACCTAAACCCAAACCTGCTAATGAAATTACAAGGGATTACATACCAAAAATTGGGATGACTACTTATAAGATAGTGCCTCCAAAGTTCTTAGAAATGATGAAGAGCTGGGAATCAGAAGTTCTGTCAGATCACAAGGATCAAGAGGTATCTACTTTGGAAAACCCCAAAGAATTAATAGTGCAAACTGAAATTCCTCATCTGTCAAAAAGTCTGGGTCCTTTACAGGTTGGTTCCCAAAATGAAGCTGCAGCAGCAAATGGTCTGGTGCAGAGAGTGAACAGCATTTCTGAACATACTGTGACCTCTGGAGCTGAGATTACTACCGAGAGCAACCAGATGGAAAGAGAGTCTTTCAAGCAGCGTGTCCCACTGATGCTAAACTTGGATAATACAAATGCTTCTTCTGAGACTCAAGACAAGTCAAATGCATTAAGTCCTACGACAAAACCTAGTTCTTTTTATCTGCAGATGCAGCGAAGAGCTTCAGGTCACTACGTGACATCTGCAGTTGCCAGAAGCACAGTTTGTGCTCCTAATTCAAATCAAAATGAAGTTAAGAACGTAGAGATGGGTAAAAAAATCTCATCGCCTGATTTGACTTCTTTGGCTTTACAAAAATCAAATATTCCCTCTCCTCCTGCAGATCAAGAAAAAGTTGATGATGGAACAAACATTGAATCTTCCACTTCTCCTGTTAAAAGCAATAAACCTTTAAGTTTTCCCTCCTGTCCTCCAGCACCATTGAATCTAAGAACTCTCAGAACTTTTGCAGTTCCAAAGCCTTACTCCAGTTCAAGACCATCCCCTTTTGCTCTTGCTGTCTCATCTGCAGTCAAAAGGTCACAGTCATTCAATAAGACACGTACGATCACTAGCCAGGCACCAAGAGAGGAATTTCCAATGGAACTCTCCTCTGTCCCTTTGGCAGCTGGATTCTCCTCAGCTACCTCCGTGCCTGAAGTGAAAAGTCCTTCCTTACAGGCTGTAACAGCGGGGTCACAGAACAGTCTAATGGATAAGGTAAACTTTATTTCTAATACTAATTGACTGTGAATCCAGCGCCATCAAGTGCAACCGTTGTAAAGGCTTCTTTCTGAACTGCTCCCTGGTCAGAAAGTGCTATATTTGTGCAGGGAAAACACTCTGTGGTGTCCACCAGTAGCACAGCATTATAATGAAGTGCAGGAATACAGGGAATGTTAAAAATGAGAGCAGCATCATTCAGATAATTGAAAATAATTATTTCCTGCTATAATTAGCATCCTCTGCTTTAAAGAACTGTAAATTAAATAGTCATTTATCCCGTGTAATACTTATTTTTATATTTGGAACGCTTAGAATTTGTTCATTATAGTTCTGTGTGTTGGTTTCTTAAATTTAATTCTGAGTGGTGTGATCCATTTGGCTTCAAGTGGTCATGCCACAAGCACACTTGAGATACAAAGTTTTGCTGGCATAATTACTTGAGAGAGAAACTATGTGCTGTGCTGGAAATGTGACTGATCTCAGAAATCTTGAACCAAGCAAAGCAAACACTAGAATGGCAGCAGTTTGCTATGCAACCTTGTGCCAGGTTGATTCAGATTTCCATTTATAACCAATTCAGATTAAAAAGTTTTTGGCTTCTTTTCCTTCCACTTCCTCCCTTTATAGAAAGGCAGCCATGTGCATGGTGAGCAGAAGAGTCAGGCGCAGTCAGGTGCTTCCCCTGACCACCCACGCCCTGTCACCAAGAGACAAACCGCGATGACGCTCCCGCGCGCTGACCCCGAAGAGATCCACCAGAGCTTGCTGGCTGCCATCCGCTCTGGGGAAGCTGCTGCCAAATTGAAAAGGGTGAGTTTTCATCATTGCATCCAAAACAAAGAACTCTTGGTACTTCCTTCAAAATTACCATACTAATGCCTGATTCTAAAAGCAGTTAGTTTTGGCACAAACTGCTGCCAGGAGGTCTCTTAATAATGGGAAGGGAGGTAGGGAAGAGGATCAATTTTGCAGAGTAAACTGGTTAATGCACCCACAGAGCTTCAAATGTCTTTGTTTTCATACAGTACAAATGTAATCAAAATCTTTCTGAAATGAAATAGAAGTCTCTAGGTTAGCAGTTAAGTATCTCGTCCATAAAATCTTGTTTTAACAAGTATTTTGTCAAACACTTGTTTGTGTTTACGTGGTTTAAAATGGTATGGCTTTAGAAACCTGCTGAGCAGCTTTGTTCTAGACCGGAGAGGCTGCAACCTTTTGCAGGCAGATAACACACAGTTCTGAAGATTATTTTCCTATTTATTAGACTTTATCAGGTCCTTAATCTATTAGACATCAAAACTAAGATATTTCTCAATGTTTTGTCAACAGTCCAGGAAGGACCATCTTCCCCTACCCTCTCTGGTTAAAAACTTTCTCTCCTAAAATTAACCTACATATCTCTCATTGTGTAAAACAGTCTACGTTTCTAAAATCTATACTGTTGTAAGTTTGCAACCAGACAATCACAGTCTCACAAAGTTTTCTTGACCTAACATTAGTATTTTGCATTCTGTTTTGAGGAATAATTTTTCATTGCAGAAGGTAAAAGAAATTCAGTAGTCCTTTGTTTTTCTTCCCCTTTCCACTTGAAAGAAAATAGTGATGTATGGTAGGTGGATACAAGGGACATTTTTGTTTGTTTGTTTTGTGGAAATCTTTGATTCTCTTACGTCAAAATCTCACAGTGAATGGTCAGATAGTGGAACATTGCATTTCATAGGTTTTTGTTTCAGTGTGGTAGTCCAACAGCCTCTCTCAGGCTTGTAAATCTCCCATGCTTTCTACAGTGAATAGGATGACTGAGTTTCCTGGAAAAGTTGCAAGCATGCTCAAGTAGGGTTTGATCTCTAGTCAGTAAAAATGGTATATAATAGACTATAGAATTGCTTCTAACTACATGTCGGTAATCATATTAAAAACAGGATAAGATTTAAAAAATGGTGTATTGTTCAGAATGCATTAGAGGTAAAATCTGTTCTACCAGAAATACTGTTTGGTTTTATTTGCATGTATTTTTGAGATTTTTTTTTTTCTTCTAGTGCATAATTACATTCTGAATAATATGACACTTCATTTATTTATTGATTCTTTTAAATAGAAATGTTCTTAGTGTAGAGCTGACCCATATAGTCTTTTTCAGTCTAGGTACAAGAATGGCAAGGGGAAGGGGGAGAGAGATAATGACTGAAATTGGTTTCCCCCTCCCTTTCTCTTCTGTGGGTGGGAGATGTGCTCTGTCAGTAAATTACATGTTGAGACTAGGGTGATGAAAGGGCTGTACTTTTTAAGAAGAAATTATAATAATGAAGAAGCTGTAACCATAAAGAAGTCTACATCACAGAAATCTGAACCAGGCTTAAAAAAACCCCCTGGAACACAAACAAAATGCAGTGAAGAACTCACTGAAGTTTTGCCAAGCATAAAATTGTACATGCTGTTCTTTTCACTCTCAGAGTGCATATGCTGGGGTACAGGTATGTCTGACAGCAGACAGAGATTTTTTTAGCCCACAGCAAATATAATAAAAACATGATCTCATTTTATGTTTAACAAGGAGAACTGGCAGTATTACGACCGAGAAATTAAGCATTTTGTATCAAAAAGTTATTTGCACTCAAAAGTGCTTTTGAGAATTGAGAGGACTTGTAGAATGCATATACCTCATAGCTTCCAATATCATGCTGCAGCCAGAAATAAGGAGAGGAATAATGGAATCTGATCCATTTGAATAATGAGAGACGTCTGTCAGGTGCTTGCTTCTCCTTTTACCCTTTTACCATACTCTCTCTTCTTGCAGCACTGAGAATCATTTAAAATATAAAATCCTTGGCACCACTTGCCAAGTTCTTTGATTTTTCTTTTTTCACCCTCTGTTTTACTTAATATGTTGTGAGTATGCAGTGCTGAGATCTGTGGCCTTTTGTGTTGCTGGTCTTTCCTGTTCAATAGGGCCCTCAGTAATTACTAATCTAAAATGGGTCAAGTGAGGTTTCTTTTTTAACGATTTTTCTCTTGAGAATGTTTTCATTGTGTTTAGTAAACTGTGTGCTGTGGTATGTGGTTCTCATGGCTGTGGAGCATCTACAGCTCCCATTAACTCCAATTGGAGCTGTTGGGTTATGCAGTTCCACTGAAAATCAGGTTTTGGCTATCTGTGCTAAAAGTTATGGTTTGCTTCTAATAAAAGAAACATTACCATGCTATAAAGAAGTGTTAGAAGATTTAGTAAGAAATCAGCTCTATTCAATATTTAATGCAAATGTTTGGTTTACTGATGTTTTTCAAGTACTTCTTTGCAACCAGGCGTGGAGAAGGGCTAAAAATGATGTGTTTTTTGAATAGTTCTATATGAAATTTTTAGTCAGGATAAAATATATTTTTTTAAGTAATGTCTTCTGTTTCCGCTTCTGTAGAATATATGCTTAATTAAGAAATCATATACGAGGGCTTCCATTGCAGTGAGAAAAACACTAAAGTAACATTGTGTAACATATTAGAGAGAGAAAAATCTGGAAATTTAGGTTAACATTTCTTTAATATTTTTTCTCTTTCTTTTTTTTTTTCCCCTACTCTGCCTCCAGGTTGGTCCTCCATCAAACACCATAGCTGTCAATGGAAGACCCAGGCTTAATCCTTTGTATTCCACAGAAGCTAAGGCTAATCCCTAGATATTATACCAAATATTTTGCACTTTACTACTGCTTCATAGGCCAACTTAATACTAACTACAAATTTTTGTAAGTGTAAATGCAAGTATATGTTAATATATTTTTGTCAATGGTTATAACAATTTCAAGCTGGGTCTTTTGATATCTTGACAAGATTATTAGAATATATAAGTTATAGTAATATTTTGCCTTTTTCTCTTTATAAAGCTGACTATGCTGCTAAAGTTTCAAGATGAGGTGTAGGTGAGCTTTGCTTATGACAGAATGAGAATTGAAGAATCTTGATTTTAGCCTTCAAGACTGAACAATATGTTTGTAGCACTATGCTGAAATTACAGATTGGAAACAACCTAAAAGTTTTAGAGCAAATAATTAATTTTGAATTGTGTATTACTTTAACAGATTGTATGAACTTGAATCTACCACATGCTGCCTCCATATTATTTTATTAAATTAAAATTGTAATTAGTAGAAATCTTAATTCAATGCAATACTTTGTTTCTGTCTAAAAAAATAGATGTTTTTGTTCCTTTAGCAGAGATTAATTGGGATATGTGGTTTGATTTTTTTTTTTTTTTTTACTCTCCTGTAATTTTTTTTTCCTGGTAGCACACACACAGAAAAATCAGGACATAAATTACTGGAAACTTTTGTACTCCTCAAAACCTTTTCTTAACAGTAGCACTACATGATGTTTCTCAACTACACTTTAAATATCTGTATATAGTATTTACCTAGCACTCAGATAAGCAATACTTTTTGTGAACTAATTATATCTTTTAGTAGTCATCAACATATAGTCAGTTATTAATAAAAAACAAATTCCAGTTTTGATACTTAATGAAGTAGAATATTTTTTCACTAGAAGTATAACTAAAAATGAATTGCTTTGGAATTATTAATATAAAATATTTTAACCTTAAAACAGCACAAAACCACATAAATCATGCTTGTGTCAGATAGCATCTATTTACAAATTAAGCATTAAATACCAGAATGGGAATATATATTAAAAGAAAACGTTTCGCGTTATATTTTTTCTATTTTGAGTTTCTTGTCAAGATTATGCATTTTTGGAAGGATGTGGAAATATGATCACACTCATGATGAAATAGCTACATTATGGATGCATGCAGCAAGTCCTGGGGTATTTGCCATATTAAAATATTTTTGTGCCGGACTTGATTTAAAATCAAGCAATTGTATTTAGTTTCTATTCTTTAACCATATATATATTTTGTACTTTAGAAACATTATGTGACTCAGTTTCAGAAACTGATCTATATGTGCATTTTCAAATTGTTTGCTGCCAGGCTTTTGTGCAATAATCTCAAAGAGGTCTAATTACTTTCCTAGTACAGAGGCAATTGCCAGTTAGAGGTTATGGTGTTAACTTAATGTTGAAACCCTTTAAGGAATGTTTTAGGAAATAAAAATTCATAAAGAGATCTGATGAACATTTTTGCATTGCTGTTCTCTCCTGATTTCTCTCCTGTATCTTAGTCCCTTGTCAATGTGTGTTACCACTTCCATCTCCACCTTTTTCTTGCTTCCAATAAAGAGTTCATTCTGAGGGTGGGGGAACCTCACATGGTAGTTCAAAAAATCTATTTCAGGGTCTGACTGCAAAATAAAGTTTCAACTTTCACTTGAAAATAGTGAGATAGAAAACAGGGAGTTTTCTAGTTTCTAATTGGGGCTTATGTTCTAGATTTCACTGTGTCTTGAGGGACAGACTTGAAAATTGTAACTTGCTCCCTGGATTCTAGTCTGTGCTTGTTGTGATATTTGAAGTCTGTGTTTTAGGCATTCCTATACACCATGGTGATCTGTAATTGCCAGAGAAGGGGTTGCATTGTGAAGAGAGTCTCTTCCTTGTACTTTGGGGGCATGGGGGTTATGGGTTTTTTCCAAATGTAGGCATTCGCCACCAAGGTGACCAAAGTTATTTCATAAAATTATTTTAATCTCCATCTGTGCTAATACAAAGATATATGATGTTTCACCTTTTCAAACAAATCACCAAAGTCCAATTTCTTGTTTTGGGGAAAGTTTAAATAACCATACTTTGTTCTTGTCTTTAGTTTTGACTTCAAAACTGTACTACTGTATGTTTCTTACTGCCATATGCTAAAAATAAACTGCCTTTTCATGTGAACTCCTGAAGGCAAATATCATCTTATGTAACAGGGATTAAAACCACCTTGCTTGTATTTTAGGGTTTCTTCTTCATGTAACTGAACTTGCTTGATAACTAACTGAAATGTCTACACATGCTGTAGTACTGTGAAACTCTTCAATGAAACATCTTGTTACTCACTGGCAATTTTGTTTAGAAAAACTTTCTCTTTCCCTCTTCTTCCAACGTGTGTATGTAAGACATTTTTAAATCTTGCTATTGAATTTCTACAGATGCTTTTTTTCTTACATTCTTTTATTAAAGTCTACTAGAGAAACTCTTGTTGATGAACTGGACGTGTTTATTCATTATTCAACCATAAAAACATTTCTGCTCAAGTAACAAGTAAGTTAGTAGTAACTTCAAGCCCAAGCTATACAGCATTTAATTTTTGTTGTGGATACCTTTCATGCAGGGTGAACAGACTATTTTTTGAGCCCTAGAATACTTACAGTTTGAGCAACATGTATCACACATATCTTCCAACAGGAGGCTACTAGTTATGCCATACCTCTTATAATCCCTTTGTTTTTGCATGACAGTCAAAATGTTCAGGAATGAAAGTCAGGATACTGAAGTAAATGAAATGTCAGTGTAATTGTCCAGACAAAGCAGCAGGCCCCAGTGAAAGGTGCATTATGATCTACTGGTACCAGTTATTTGAAGAAGCAGCAGGTATCCACATAGCGCAGTTCAGACTCCAGGGCTTTCAAGTTAAGGAGGGCTAGCAAAGCAAAGAGAGTTAGGTAGTAAAAATTATCTTGTTAGCAATTATAGAAGATATATTTTTAAATTTATTCTACAGAAGAATAAAATTAAGACTACAGATGTACCTGGTGAAGGGAGCAGTTTTGCTGGGAGAGCATCACTACATAACTTTTGGAAATTTTCTTGTGACTAAAGGTTGTAAGGCCAAGGTAAGAGCTCTCATACTTTGCAGCTGCAAGATGGTAGACCACTCAGTGTCTTCCTTTCTGGGATGAACATTCAGTAATCAGTGCCCTAGTTTTTCCAGCTACTTGTAATTGTAACATACAACGTGACAATCTCCAAGGAGGACATGAAAATTATGTGGCCAGGGACCAAGAAGCATGGTATCACACCTGACAGCATCTAATACTTCTAACTTTATTTATTACAGGTAGCTGTTACCAGCCAAAACAAACACTTTCAGTTGGAGCTTCTTAGAATGCTATTTTAAGTTGCCAGAAGGTTTGCAGTACTTCTGTTAAACAGAAACAAGGAAAAGTGCTGTTGAGCAGTAGGGTGTACATCCTTGAATGCTGGGCTAGGCTGCATCCTATGAGATGTTGGACAACTACAGCAAGATAAAAGACTAAATGTAAATGACTAAGCAGGTGGGTTGGTAGCCAAACAAATAGAGCTCGTTGCAGAAGGGAACATGTCCTAATTTGTGTGTCTGTTAACTGGCTGTGAGACTGAAGTCAAAATGGTGTGTTTGGACAGGAGCTGCCGCAGTCACGGGCCCAAAACTGTTTGTGGATGCTGTGAGTGGTCTGAGGTTTTAGAGCTGTGGTGTTCTGTTAGTACTTGGCTGCTGGTGGTGTAGCTGAAGTATCACTTGTTGTAGACAGATTGCTTATGAAGTCTATTTTGGTGGTAAAGCAAGGCTGTAGCAATATCAATGGAAATGTTTCACAGCTTCTAATTGCAAAGCATGCCTTCTACGGGGGATTATTTTATACAACCCAATTGAAAATCACAGCTAAGATGGATGTTTTTTTCTTTAAAATTTCTGATTACGTAGCTAGCTTTGTGAGAGAAAAGGTGTCCCTGTTAAAATGACATGAAATTTGCAAGTACAGGAAACTATGCTTGTCAAAAACTTAAATACTTAATTTCGTTTCGTTGTCCTTGAAAGAGCTATGTGGTATAGGAACTAACACAGAAAGTCTTTGTCAAGAGTCTACAGCAATATACTGTACGTAAAGTTGCATTACTTTTTGTCATCTCTTCCTACTTATTAACACAAGCAATTTACTTTTTTGGTGGGTTTATGTCTTCAAGGAGCATATTTGGAAGAGATGTATAGTTTTCTCATTTTTAGCTGTATTAAACCTGTCATTCACTCACAGTACAGTAGTGTTTAAGTGAAAGAGGAGATGAACGCTTCTCATGTTCCTCCATCACCATGAAAAGACCACCAAAACTGTTAATGGATTAAATTATTCAAGACAGTTAAGAGAAAAAAAATAATGGGAGGGGGAAGGAGAAGGGATGAGGTAGAGATACAAGGAATTTTGCTTTGTTTGATCTGGGTACTTTTCTTAAACAGCATATTCCATATTTGCTAATATAGTGATGGAAGAAAATCTCTTAGCATTGGGAAAAGGAAAAATAAATGTATTTTAAAAGGACACTAACAATTTAAGGAAATATCAACTTAGTAGTAGTAGTATTATTTCAGAATGATTAGGTATGGACCTGGAAATAACAAGGACTATATCACTTCCAACTGAAATAGAACTCTAGTGCCAAAAAGAATCCCAAAGAGTTTAACTGGAATATAAGTGGCTAATTCCTCTGTGAACGTCCCAAACTTTGAGAACAGTCTTGTGCCCATTACATAGCAGTGTCATTATACACAGATGCCAGTGATGTTTGCTTATTACCAATTTGGTTTTGTACAATGAGTGTATTTTTAGAAGCTGTTTTGTTGATAGCAGCTATTCTGGGTGAAGAACAACTGTATTCTGTTTCAACAAATCTGCTTGGTGGTTTCTAAAGCATTCCATAAAGTTTCCATGAGTGTCTGAGCATTCCTAAACAATGCTTTTAACAGGAGTTGTAGGGATAGGGTGGAAAGCTTATTCTTAATTTTACCCTTAGTCATTTCAACACTCTCAGAACAACTGGCACACTTTTTACTGAGAATTGTGTCACTACTAATACAAATAACAAACATGATATGTAAGTTGTCATTGTTAAGACAATACTAGAATGCATTCTTCAGAAATTCCTAGTCTTCCAGACTGATGGAATAAATTTTCTTTAGCCTCCTCATCTCTTTTACCAGTTGTTCTCAGTACTAAGCAGAGCAGACTTTGCTTTGCCTGTTATGTTTGATGTCATCCCAGCCAGAGCAACAAGAACATGCTAAAATACCAGACATCCAAGGAAATTTTCCCAAGTGATAGAATAGTTTAAGGAATGTGAATATTAAAGACTAGGCTTGTGTACTCCAAAGGAGGAAAGGAACTGAAGCATACAATCAGCTCAGGGCAGAGGGAAAGTAACCACAGAACCTGTAACAGCTGTTAAAAAAAATCCGGCCAACAGTGGCTGTTTGCAAGTGCTAGTGTACTCAGTGTGCTAGTGCTGGTGTACATTAACCACTAGAGTACTTACTAGTGGTTAAAATATTTCTAGTTTAAAAATATTTAATAAATTACAGCTGGACTCAGAATTTTGTAATTTCCCCATGTCTATATGTGTCTGTCTGCCTGTTTGTTTAATGTCTCTTTTTCCCTTTTCTCCCCCACCATGTGATCCTGAGCAAGAATACAATCTAACAGGCTATAGTCACACTTAATCTGAAGTGGCAAAGCAAGAAAAAATGAATTTATTTCACATTTGTTCAAGGCTTTATATAGCTCTGGTTTATCAACAATACAATAAAAACAATATTTTAAATAGTTAAGCTGATTGCAGTTTTCTAAATTAAATACTTGAACTAAATGGGAAGATGGAATGCAGAAGGAGCTGCAATTGGTCACCTTTGGTTAAACAGCATGATTAGTCTGATCAGCAGACACTATTCCATTGCTTCAATTGCTAAAAGCTAATTAAACACTTGTATTCTGCTAACTGAAGTGTATTTGGCCACCTGCAGTTTCAAAGTGCATGTACCAAAAAAGGAAATCCCTATGCTATGAAAGCCAAGCTGCTGCAATTTTAAACTTCAGCACCTAAGTGAAACAAGGAGATAAAGCAAAGGTTGAAGAAGGGTTGCAGAAAACTTCCTGTTTAATTTGCAGAGGACTGGGAGCAAGCTGGGCACCCAGGCAGCTGCACAGGTAGGTGCCTCACTGTCAAGGATTGGCATACTGTTAACCCTTCTCAAAAGCAGCACTAGTGCAAGGGTGGTTCTCGAATGGTCTGAAGGCAGCTGAGCTGCTGGTGGCCCCAGCTCTTTAGGCATGTTTTGACCATCGCTTACACTTCTGTGTAACCTCTACCAGAGCACTACTGGGAGGTGTGAAAAGCTTTAACAGAAGCTACCATGAGACACAGGCACAAGCTCTATGTATCAAGTTCATGTAGGGCTTGGCCCCTCAGGAAAAGGAACCACAAGAGAGGGAGGTCTTGGGGATGTGGGCTGCAAGGCTCTAACTGTATACGGTGAGTTTAATTTTTTTCATTTTATTCAAACTCTGTCTGGTGTTGTGTTCTTTTAAAGAAAATTTCCAAAGTAAAGAAATCATTTTAGACTGTCAGGTCTGCTTGGAAGTTCAACAGACATAAAAGACAGTCTTTGCTGCCAACTAAAGATAAAAGGCTGAAAAGGTGTAAGGCAGGGTCTGCTAGACCATATTGTCAGGAAAAGGAAGTAGGTGTGTCTTGTGTAACATTACTTTAAAACTTAATTTGGAGGTGATAGGCAATGTGAGCTGCCTGATCATCAGTGGGAAAAACAGCATAAGCAGGAATTAAACAAATCTCCAAGTGAAAAATAAAGGCGTTAAAAGCAGCAGAATTTTAGATTGAATTCTGACTCTTTTCAATTGCTTATCTAACACTGGAAGGCAATTTGGGTGAGAGAATAAAACCAGACCTTTGGAAACTGTGTCAAGAGAGATTAAANAAAAGGAAAACTGATTAGGATCACATAACCATGTTTCAACACAAAAGTTGCTACATGAATGCAAGTGATTAATCATTGTATCTTCAAGCAGTAGGCTGCTCTAGCTTTAGAGCATAAAGGAAGAATAGTTATGCTGGGTCAAAGGTTATTTAGCTGGTTATCTGGCTTTTGACAATGATTGAAAGTATATGCTTAGGAAAAACATAAGACTATAAAATACGCAAAGTAATACTTACCCCCAAGTATGCTAAACCTTCAACAATTTTAGCTCTGAGAATGCCAAAGTGAATATGATTTCTATGTATTTAATAGTCTTAAATAGTCTTGTTCAAGAGCTTGTCAACTTATTTTTTCAACTCCCATAAATTTTGAACAGTGACACATTCCTGTGTGACTTGGAGTTCCTTGACTTAATGATACACTATCTAAAAATTATTTTTTGTTTGTTTTGAACTTCTACTTGCTAGCCTAATTTAATCCTCTCCAGTGCATTTCCTCAAAGAGACTTTAACTCATCAATGCCCAGTTATGCTCTCTGTGCCACTGATATCCTTACATGACATCAGGAGTTGTGCCAAAGGCATTTGAGGCTTGTACACTTTTGCCATTCTAACAATTGAAAATCATCACGGTTTGCCAAAACAAATATGTAGGTCTGAGCATGCCTATGCTTTATTTCTCTCAATATCTTGGGAAGAGGATTTTTTTCTCTTAGACACATTTATTTTTTTCATCTGTCTCCTTTTGCTATTTGCTATAGCGAGTCCCCTACAGGATTATACCTATTCTGTACAAGATCCAAGTTTGAGAAAAGTTTGTGTGTCATGCTTCTAAAGCACTAAATATTGAGCAGAATAGAATCTTGTGAAATCCTATTTATTCACAGATGTGATCACCTGATTCACAGGTGATTTTTTCAGTTCCCTTGCCAGTGAACAAAAGAACTTAAAACCTTAAGACTATGATATATACTTATTCATTGATTTCAGCTTAAAGGCCATGTACTTGCATGATAAATACTTTTGTCTACAAATACCAGTAGCTGTTCAGAAATCTGGAACAGGGCAAATGTATTGCCTTTAGTTCAAACACTTTAGTCTGGCTTGCAATCAAACACTATTTTTTCCTGAATTGTTTCTGCTGATTCATTGTTACCTTACTTTGTATTGCAATGTTTAAGTGAAACATGCTGCTTTAACTGTCTTTAAGTGAACTACCTTTGTGGCAGTGTTTTTAGATGGGTCTTTTGATGCCTTTTTAATGGTACATTAAAACTTAATGAATGCTGAGTAACACTAAGATCCCTATGGAAGCACATATGGTATCTACATTAATACTGAATGAATGCATAATGATCAGTAGAATTTCAGTGATTTCCACATGAATCAACAGTGATGAGCCACTTAGTGTTACACTCAATTACATCATGTTTAATTTATGTAGCATTGTTTGGACATTATGTTTAAAATGTCTTTAGTAAATCATTGAAACTCTAATTGAGCCTCCATTTCAGGGATAAATTGCAATGTAAACATAAAATTCATTTTTTTACACAACAATTAATTTATGTTGAAGCCCACTTGTAAGGGGTCAACAATTTGATATAGTCTCACTATTACTCCCTGGAAAATGGAATCCTAGTACGAAAACAAATTGCAGTAGCTGTTAAATTGTCTCTGTTCCCTTAGTTATGCAGCCACCAGACACTGGAAACGCATTAATTCCCTGAACTCTGGAAACAATGGCAGTACCTCACCTGCCCTATCTGACTGCTGCCAAACAGTTCAGAAGATTTTTTCAGGTCAGAGTATCTTGCCCAAATCTATGCAGCAGACTCAGAAGAGTTCTCCACAATGCCTGACTAACATCACACACACCACACCACACCATCTCTCATGGTTGGAAGGCACTTCTGGCACATCCATGACTCCCTTGCAGCAAGGTGTAGCAAGAGCTTCTGAAGAGTGACCATGCCATCATCTGCCAAAGGCAGACAAAGAGATGGTGAGGGAACCTAAACCAAAAGCAGACACTGTCTTTCAGCTGTTCTCTCCCACCTTCTGCAGGACCAGGAAACAAACATGGTGTTGATTGCCTGTGTAGAGGAATACCGTTTTGCTCACTTCCAAAGCATCACACAGGTATGAGGACCAACTGCCTCACTTCATCTTCCCTGTCCCACATGGTAGCACACCAAACACGGCCCTTGGTTGGCCCTGGGGTGAAGGCTGGAAAAAGCTGCCAGTGGGAGCCCGCCACTGAAGCCTTCCACAGTAACCACTACAGAAACAATATTTAAACGGGAGCCAGACTTACGAAAGGATGCTGTGCTGGACTCCACCTTTCCAGACTGACTCCACATGGAAACAAGAGATACACATACATCTGATCATAGCAAAAATAATACAAAAAAATGTGCTTTATAAGAGAAAATGGAAATAAAATATGTATACTTCAAACCTCGCTAGGAACAGTAAAATTCTTGGCTTCCATTTTCCTGATACCTTGTAGCAGATAACACACTGACACACTGTTCCAGGGGTGTCTGCTTGAGCTGGTTTTGGACAGGTTCCATAGCAGGTCTGTAAAGATTCATTCATAGAATAAAGCTGAGTTTGCCTCTTTTACTCCATCAGCTCAGTTACTCAAGGAGCCATCTAAATTGGTCTGACTTGTGGCAGAGAAGACACAGCCTTCCCCTACTCCAGAAGGGATCTTGCACACTGTGCTCTCAATTCATAGTTCAGGCCAGCAAGGTCTTATCAAGGGTCATTTTGACTTTAATATTCATCCTGAAATCCCTGTTCCAAATACAGTAAGCGGGAGAGGTCTTGGCTCAGGGGAGTTTTAGTTCTGTGAGGTTGTCCAGTCCAGCTGTCTTAACAAAAAGGACTATAGGGAAAGAGGACTGATTTAGGAGACAAGTTCCTACCAGCTATTTACAAACAAATCCATTAATTTATTTTTAGCTTTGGCAGTTTTTCTGTGTTAGCTTCTTGCACTGGGCACTGCATCCAGTTACTCTAGTTCATAGAGGATTTAACAGTTCACGAAGGAGTTCACAAAGCTATAATTTTAATTTGCTGTTCTTTTTAATCTACTATAAGATTATCTGATGACTTGGCAAGGCATCTCACAAACAGCTGACCAGAAACTTTGTTAGAGTATCCATAGACAAAGAACTTTATAATGATAATGATGATAACAATACCTGCTCTCATTTCTCAGGATTGCTGAAAAATGCAAATTCAGACCTTTAATAATTGCAGCTCGGGCTTTCATTTCTGACAGCAAAGTGAGAGAAAAAAAATCTTTCCATCCTTAAAATCTGTAAAAGAGGGTATCAGAGTTGTCTGTAGTTTTTTTGTTTGTTTGTTTGTTTTTTAAATTAAAATTCCCTTCATTCTTGTTAAAAGAATTTAGTAAATGAAGTATAAGAGAGAAAAGATACTTATGGAGAAGCTTTTTGTTTTGCTTTAAAAAGTTTTTTTTGTTTATGTTGATCATTTTAGTGATTGTGCTCATGATTTAGGAATTCTATGCCACGTTAATTTAATTCAGTTTTAATCTGAATTGAATAAAATATTTGCTAGCTTGCTGACTATGATGATCAAATGCATGTACTGCTTAAAGAAAAAGTGTCTGAAATATACAAAATAATCTGAAATGCACTTCTCTTCAATGTATGCCTAATAGATTTTAATGGTGTAATTATTTTTAATTTTTTATGTTGCTATATATTTTTAGAACCTGCCAAACAAGAATATTTTTTAGAATTGGATGCAATGAGGTTATAATATTACTATAGCCTTTAGAATAACACCAATGTAAGGAACAGTAGAAGAAAATAACTGAATGTATGCCTTGAACTACATGATGACTGTTCAAACAGACTTCACAGAAAATTAGATTTCCTTGACTAGTGTTGTGGTTACAGTGATATAATTCATGTTTCATAACTCTGAAGAAATAATGAAGACATTATAACCAGCAGTGTGTCAATTTGAATAAATTTATTATGAATTGCTTTGGTTTAAAAGCTCCCAATATGTTATAATAGAAGCCTACGTTCTTACTTGAGAGCCAGCCAAACTGGGATTTTAATATTTTAACAAATCACTTAATGGTAGATTTTTCTCACCAAATAAACAAAAGGAGAAATGTTCTGAAGGGACTGTGATAATAAAAGATATTAAAATATACCTTTCTTACTCCCCATGGAAATTCAAACACCTTTTGCCTGAATCCAAGTTGCAATCAAGCAAAATTAAGCCCGTGCAAGAATTAACTCCTTTCACCCATTGCTGAACTGCAATTACATTTGGATCAAATGCAATATTCAATGGGCTACCTCCAGCAACACTGTAAAGTACCTTCTCCAAATAAAACCATGCAGGCTGGGAATGTCAGTTGGAATTTGGTTAAGGGACTTGCACAAAGTCCAGCATATCAGGTAGTAAGTTTCATGTATCGCCCTCCGCGATACATCTTAGCTTTAATCTGATTAATAGGTGGTATTGGCTCTGTGGCAAGGGCTTGACAAAATGCTAAAATGAGCTTGAGGCCTTGAAGAGCTACCACAGGAAGCAGAATCCTCAAACTAGTTCCAATTCTTTAAGAGACTTTCAATGGTTTGAACTTTTACCAGTAGGCTTTTTGCCAGATTAGTTACTGTCTGTCCTCCCACAGCTCATAATGAGAACACAAAAACCATGAAGCTACTACAGATTCTTTGTTGTGTGCTGTGGCAAATTTGACAGAACTGTGCCTGTGTGCTTAGTCCATCTGTGGGATGGATATGTCATCTTGAGTGATCCAGTAGCACAGAAATCCTGCCATAAGAAAGTATACCAAGTTTATGTCTAGTGTGGATGTATAAAGACCTGTACTTTATAGAAAGGGAATGTATTTAGTCCAGCAGTCCTTCTTGATGGATAGGATGAAAAGTCAAGTGGATTTGAAGTCTGGAAATTTCACTGTCACTGTCTTATAAAGCAAGTTCAAGATGTGTAAAGAAGGAAGCAAAAAAAAAAAGAAAACCATTGTGCTTTCTCATAATTCTGAGAGAAGTATTATGGGTTGGGATAAAGTGGAGGAGAACACTGAAGGTTAAATTTGAAAGGGCTGAGTGGCTATAATAATTTTCTTAATTTTAGATATGATCTCAGTTTGTACTCCTTCCCAAATACTTCAGATACACCAAATATTAAATTTCTTCTAAGTCTGGTGCAAATTATTTATGAACTTGTTCAGTAGCCAGCATTTTTCTCATCCTCCCCCTGCCCCCCCACCCCAAGGGAAATTTTGTAAGACTTTTTGACTGTTAAACAGAATTTATAAGGTCACTATGTGTAACATAATTATCTGGAATTATCTTCTATGTTATTATTTATATATTGTGGAGTATCTCCTTTATAAGTACACAAAAGCAAGCTAGATGGTTGCTTACATTTAGTGTTATGAAATTGTTCTATTTGTCACGGTAAAATTATGACTATTAGAAAAAAAACCCCTCCCCTTCTTAAATTCTAGTAGGTACTAAAGAACTCCAGAGCATGGCTTCAATAAACATGAAATCAAAGGAAAAGGTACTTTTTTCTCCAGCTCAAAGGAAAAACTCCTTTTGGACCGGATTTAAAGCTGATTTATTGTTTGAAGTGGCAAAGTATTAATGCATTTTACCTTTTTTTATTTTTAGAAACAAGAAACCTTCATGATACAAAGAAGGACAGCCTGATTTTTAGAGTACTAATTTCAGACTCAGACTTTGGATTTCTTACTGAGCCACAAATTCCACTGGATTTTGAGAAAATCACTCAGCAAAATAATTGCATTTTCTAATTTTCAACAGCAAACAGAGATATTTAAGTCAGAAGACAGTTCTCCTAAGGTTTTCTATGTATTCGGAGGAAACAAAAAATTGTTCTGGGATGGCTGTCAGTGCTAAACCCGCTCTGTTTTGTAGTTGACATCTGGAGTCTTCTGTTTCTCTCCTTTGTGATGGCCAAGCTAACATAGTATAGTTGTCTAAAGTCAGGTACTCCGAATACCCTGTTAGGGTTAATTTTTAAGCACATTCAGGCACATAAAGATGCAAACATTTAGTCATCCGTATGAAGGGAATAAATACATTAAAATGTTAGGTGCACTGATGCTGTGATAATTAGGTCCGTAATAAGTGCTGAGATTGGCATTGTTAGATAGGGTTCCTGTATTACAGAGATTTGCATTTATAACCTTTTAATATAATAACTTCCAAGTAGTCAGCACAATGCTTTTAAAATATGAACGGTAGGTTGGTTTTTCAAAGGTTTGTTGAATATCTCATTTCCCAAATATAGATTTCTTGGAATAACTCTTGAGACAGAGCAAATGACCTTCTCTGTGTGATTAATTCATTCCAGTGAGTGCTAAATGTCCTTCCAGGTGACGTATTAAAATGGTGGCAGGTATGTTATCATACAGTGGCACTACTTCTGGAATTCCAGCTGGACTGATGAGCATTTTTTTTTGTTTCTGTCATTTGTCAGAACCTAATGACTCCATCATCAGGGTTCAGCAGAGCTTTCCGTTTCAGAGCCCATTTTCAAGGCATTCTAAATTGCACATGCACAGGTAGATTGATTTGGAAATTGCTTTGCTCAACCAGGGCTGGTGCAAATTTCAGGGTGAAAATCTGGGCTAGATTATTCCAGTGATTTTGGGAGAGAAAAATTCCTACTTCCCTCACATGTATGCAGATATGCATAGGAATGCATTTCAAATTTCTTACTGTTCCCAGAATTAGAGAAAATCTCCTTAGATCTGATGAAAGCTTTCAAAATCCAGTTTCACACTGCAGTATGCCTGATGTTCCTAGACTTTAGTTCTTAAAGCCATAGCTAGATTTTTGCAAGCTGCATATTACAGAAGCAGAAAATAAATAATATGAGTGAAGTTCAGGTACCTGAACACAAGTGACTGGTGACATATTTAATACCCAGTTATATCTGAAACATCCCCACAGGACAATCTTGTGTGACATAGGCTGAACAGGAAATCTATGCCATCTTAGGGCATGGTAGAATAGGGATCTAAATTGGTATGAAATGTCTGCATTTAGGCAAACAAATCTCTTTACATCAAGTCTTCCAAGAACAGAATTCATTTTGTGTTTCAAATGTGTACATCAGCCTTGTACTCTGATAACAGAAGTGGAGTGCTGCATCCCTTGAGTTGAGCAAGTATGTTGTTTCTTTAAATCCAAAAGAAGTTTACATTTGCCTTTTTACATGTATATGGAGACTCTTACTGTGGTTTGTCTGGTTCTACTGTTTCAATGTCCTTGGCAGCAGCTCAGAAATGGCTGAGACTTATGAGTGGTGGCTGTTTGAGAAAAGTCATTTTAGCTCTACATTTCTTGTTTTTATTTTTTTTGTGTTTGATTTGGGTTTGTTTTGGAGGTTGGGTTTTTTTTTGTTGTTGTTAGGTTTTTTGTGGGGTTTTTTTTTTGTTTTGTTTCTGTTTTTTGCTTGTGGTTTTTTTATGCTTGTATTTTGTTTCTGACTCTACAGAATAACTAGTGTTAAAGGATCTCGAATCTGATTTCCCAACAACTCACATTACGGAAATTAAACTTCTATGTGCTGGATTAACACATGGAGTACCAGATAGCACAGTCACCTGCAACCTTCCTTCCATAATAATTACATGTTTTTGTGCAGTATTCTGAAGGCTTGTGAGGTCAGAAACTATGTTTTTTGTGTAAGGTGAAGTTCCAGAAATAGGACTGTAAAAAGTATCAGCAGTACTCTGCTGTTGTGAAACATCGCCTGTTTAATTTATCTAAATGGTTAATAATTGATGTGATGTTTAAAGTTATCCACTTTTCAATTCCCTTCCAGAAGATTACATCTAGTGCAGTAGCTGTTGTGGTACTAGGGGTAGTTATGGACAAATGAACCACATAATATACTGCTGCAGTTATTTCTGGAAGTGAGCACACAGCCTCTAACTACCATTGGATGCAGACGTGGCCACTGTAACCTCCACGTATGTAACACTCACCCTGGGCTATTACAGTTCTCTCTAGGAAGGAACTTTAGGCCTCAGTTCAAGGTTGGCCAGCACAGATTGCATCACCTAATGCATCGTTTATTACAGACGTTCTGTGTGACTGATTTCATGCAGCCCTAGTGCGAGGGAGCAGAAGCCAGCATGTCACATGTCTGACCTGCAGCTCACAAGCCCTACATGCCACTCAGTCAACCCTGCGCTGAACCTCATTATCTGCTCTTGGCTACATCAACATTGCAGAAACCACAAGCTCTTGATTTGATTTAATTTGATCGATTTGAAGGGTATCATTCTTATTCTAAAAAAAACTGCACAGGTTTTCATTCCAATCTTGTGTTACAGTTCAAGGCAAAATTCCATCAGGGGGATGTTCTGACAGAGCTATCACAGGGAATCACAGAACTTGCTATTGAAATAGCAAACACTGTTGTCAAAGCTGGCAATAAAATCCATCTCTATTCTCAAGTTTCTTGAAAAAGTATGCTAAAGTATTCATGCTTTTCAATTGATTAAAAAAAGTCCTAAACCAAACAACAACAGAAAACAAGTGCAAATGTGCTTCGTGATAGTAAGTGCAGAAAAAGAGAATGTAGTCGGGGGAAACACTGAGTGTTTCTGTGCTGTGGTTCATGTAGCTGTACACTGAGTTTCAGATTAGGTTGAAAAGCAGCTTGGGAAAATGACTGAGACTGGTGGTACTGATTTAATCCCTTGGAACCTTTTCCTCACCTGCAATAAAAGATACACATTTTAACAATAACTGTAAACTTAACATTCAATGCAAGCTGTAGTAACAGGGAAGACTTCTCACAAAACATTCAACCACATACTTTTCAAAGATTTAATGCACTACTGCCAGGAAGTTAGCTAGTGGTATCTCCACTTCTGGTCTCTGGATAAATTTGGCTCTCATGAAGTACTTGAGCCCATTTTCAAAGCTATAAATGAGCTTTTGAAATGCTCAAGAAGGAGCAAGAATGCACAGCTCATTGTATGAGGATCATTTGTTCAACACATTTTAAGTCCATTGAGATAAATACACATAAGTTGGGCCATGCCTTTTTTACTGAACAAATTATTTTTTTCTTAGGGTGATCCTCTGTATTCTCCGGCTAATCCTCAGCATTACTGCTGATGCAATTTATTTTGGAGAAAACATTGGGAAGACATGCCTGGTTGCAGCCTTGCACTGAAAAAGTAGTTATTTCTGTGGCTTCAATCTAGCACTTTAATAGAAATAATTCCTTTTTCTACTACTGCAGCTATGACAAAAGATGGTGTAATGATATTAGTTCTCTTAGGGCAGTGAAGCTTTTTGTGGTAAAACCATTATACATACATTGTGACTATTTTGATAAAAGCAAAGGGTGACAAAAAAAAACCAAAAAAACCACAAGAAAAATCCTCCACGGTTTTCGAAGATAATCAGAGGTAGTTTGGATTTTTTAAACCTCCACTTTGTCGATAATAATTGTGAGTTTACTCTAATTAAAAGCATAATTTTGTCACATTAATCAAGTGTTGTGATTCTAAATAGCATACAGGCTTTTGAGAACTGGAGAGCTTGATTTTCTGGGAAGTGGGATGCATACTGAATAGCTTGAATCCGTTGTAATTTTTATCAATATATATTTTAACTTTACCTGATAAACACCTGGACCTGATATGACTAAGAAAGGTAAAAATTAAAAGATAGGGGAAAAGCCTACTGAGTTGAGTATTGAAGAATACACAGAAATTTAGTTTTAGGGAAATGGTAAATCTTAGAACAAGAACAACTTTGCTGCAAAAGCATAGCAATTATCAAAAACCACACTAGGCAGCTTAAATGTATTTATGATGAAAAGGGAACCAAGTCACACAGCTCAACAAATGTTCTGGTGTTGGGTCTTAGCAGAAATCTGCCAGTCTTTTAATATCAATTTTATTAACTGTTCAGAGATTACTGGGTTTGTAGTTGTTCAAAGAAGGAGTTAAAAAAGGTTACACTTGAGCAGATTCTAGGTCAAATGCTCTCAGATATCTTTAGCCAAGCTCAAGAAACCATTTTTATTCTTACAGTTGTTTGCAAAGAGAGACAGTAAGGCAGGAGAACCTTTAGATTCACATTCTCATGCATACAACATTTCCAATGCCACCCCGGAACAATCACATAGGTCCTTCTGTGCCTTAGTACACCACTGACTGTATTTCCCTCATGCAATGTTATTCCCAGAGAAAGCACTGACAGCAGCAAGCATCAGGACAGACTATGAGATACAGAAAAAAAATTAGGTCAATTTGCTTCTTACAACATGCAAATGAAATTATAATAGCATTACATTTTTATATTTTTTTTTCCTAGAAGTGATATTGTTGCTGTCATGACTAATTAGATTACTACCAAAGTTATTTTGAAAAATAAAGTATTTAAATTATTTGCTATTATTCATTCTAATTGTGGTTTTTATTTGCCTGGCATTTAAAAACAACTACATGACTAAGCCAAAGACACAAAAACACACCATGTATGTCAGGTTGCAGCTGTGTAACACATTGCACAGAATCGGTGAAAAGTCAAAATATATTTCCTTTTTGTGGCTGAACTTTTTAAATGCTAATGAATATCAGCATACAAGTGCCACTTGCAGGTTTTTATCTCTTCCCAATCTGAGTTTTCTACCTAGAGAACCTATACCAATTGTCCTGCCTTCTATTCTTCTGAAGACAATGAGGTTTAACATGCCACAGTTATGCCTGTGAATCAATTAGGCAAAAAACCCCAGTGGCCTGGTCTCTGCAGTTTTGTAAAAGGATAGCCGTTAACAAGCAACGAGCAAATCCAGTCAATTATCTGACACTGTAAAATTCCTGATATATTTGCCAGACTTTGTATATAAGAACTGTTAATCAACTCAGACTTCAACTTCTGCTGTAAGTGCAACAGAATGAGCTGTTCAGGGGACAAGGAATCCTTCATTTCATTGAAAATGAATGTCCTGCAAAATCATCTGTGACTCAGCCAAAATGAAAACTGTGAGTATTGCTTCTCTGACACAAAAATCTCCAGAATTGGTATCTTGGCTTGTATGTGATGATTTTTTCAGTGGATTCAGGAAAACAGCAAAGCATTTGCCTCAAAGCATTACATATTTTTAGTAGGCTCACATCTCAGTTACTGCCCCTGACCATGCCAAGGACAGTCAGAAGGCTTCTCCATGGGGCTATCTTCAGCAGGAGCTTTCAGTTTTTGACTATGAAATTGACTAACTAACACTGTATTACCCACTCTGCTTGATGCCATCAAACCGCTCTTCATACAGCAAGGGGTTTTTGTTTTGAAATCGGATGAACGCTGGTAAGGATGGCCATGGAATTGCCACAGAGGGATTTGTGTACATAAAGCAGAGCAGGAGCAGGCTGTTGTGGAGCAGCTCCGGGCACGAGGGAAAACCTTTTCACATTCCGCTGCACTCAGGTTGGGGCCGGCCGTGGGTGCTGGGCCCAGCCCGGAGCCCGGCCTCCTCACGAACCGCTATTCTGGCACAAGGAAACGGGTCTGTCCCGCGGCCTCGGTCATTCCCTTTTCCCCCAAAGCATATCCATAAATTCCCGATGCACAGGGAGATGTGTCCGTTTAGTGAATTATTCGCCCGGCGCCGAGTCGCGTGTCAGGCCCGTCCGGCGGTGCTCAGCGCGGGGCAGGAGGTCACGGGCCATGCCGGGGCCAGCGCTGCTCGCGGTGCCCCCCTCGGGCCAAGGCGCCGAGGCGCAGGGCGGGCAGCGCCCGGGGCCGGG
>VXBQ01000415.1:625331-775150 GCA_013400175.1 Phainopepla nitens | reverse complement strand
CTGCCGCTCCCTCGAGGGCCGCCCGCTGCCGTCGGGGGGCGGGCAGCGCCCTGCGGGCGGGACGCGGGACTGGCGCGGCCGCGGTGCGGCGGCCTGGGGAGGGGGCGAAGCGCAGCAGGGGGCTGCCTGGCTCTGGACCGGCCCGCTCTTCTCTGGAGCTCAAAAGTTGTTTCCCGGCCCTGCAGACACTTTCTGCCGCTGCGGATCCGTGTGTGTCCCACCCCCCATCCCCTTTTTTATTTTTGAGGTGTCTCAGTTTGAGGTGAAAGGAGCAGGCAGTGCCGAGCCTGCCTTGTCAGGCTGAGCCAGCCGCTACTTTATCCTTGCAGTGTCTTTCTCAGAGTGTTGGTGAGATAAAACCGCTTCACCGGGAGCGGTGCCGCTGTCAGCGGTGTGCACCGCGTTTGTTACCTCTCAGGCTGTTCTTAAAGGCATGGGTCTCTATTCTTAGTAAGGGAAGCTATGAGCTGGGTTTTTCATCAAGCATCTGATGAGTTTTGGTAAACTGAAGTTTACAAAATCTTAAAATACTGCATTACAGGATTTTTTGCTCCTCCTAAAGCAAAATATCAATTTAAATAAATCAGTTTTGTGAGGATTTTCAGTAAGTAGAGTATCTTCTTTCTGTATTGTTACCTTATGCTGATGGTTTTCCCCACTTTGTACTAATTACTATATGAAATCTGGAATGATAATAAAGAAGGTAATAAAGTAAAATACTAAGCTTGGAGGCATGAACTCATACATGTAGAAAACTCTTATTATATGTTGGCAGATGCAAATACATCAGGTGCTTTGAGTGCAGATTTTCAGATGAAATCAAGTAGACAAATTGCTCTTCAATATTTTATGTGAGAAAACCATGCACTGTAATGTACACAGCAGTCTAAACAGGCACGCTATTAATGTGATACTTTAAACCAGTGCATAACTGAGCTCTTCAGCAAGTACAGTAGTGATTACCTTCACTACTCCTGCAAATGCTGCCTGGTGATACTTCTGCACAATCCTCTTTCAGCAGATTGAGACCTTCATTTTATGATGGGGCTGCAGAGATGCCTATACAAAACTAACTGAAAACAGAAATTAATGGATTGCTTTGCACTATTTTCTCTTGTGAGTCACTTTGATTCGATTCTGGTTTGAAAAAAGTTTCCATTTGTTTAAAATACTGTTGTGATATACTTGGGAAGTTTTGCTGAGAAGTTACATGCATCTACTGTTGTAATATGTTTACATAGGGAATGGCATAAACACAGGGACAACAAAATATTTACTAATGTCCTTAGAAGCCAATATAAATATATCTCTGCTCTTACTCTGCAAAGACTTACGCATATTCAAACAACTTTATATTCAGAGCTGAATACTTGGATTGCTTTCAAGTAGTGTTAGGCACTGTATGTTAATATATTCAGCCTACTGATTAAATAAAATAACTGCAAAAAAAAAAAGCTAATTGCTGCAACCAGGAAGCATCATGGTATTACTGCCTTAGTAGTTCATGTGTTGTGGTTGGATTTTGCAATTTTAACAGCTGCTGTTTCAATTATTGCTTGATATTATGTATTCTGTTGAAATAGGAGAAAAAAGAAAGGTGACAGTATTTTGGAGAACCCATCGATTCCAAATCCTTTTCCCGAGCTGTGTTGCTCGCCGTTTGCATCAGTTTTGTCAGCCAGTCTGTTGCCCAAGGCAACTTCAAGAAAAAAGCAGGTAAGATTTATAAATTATTATTTGACAGTTTCTCACTTGGTTAAATGAAAGCTTGAGGAAAAGCTCAGTTACCTATTAAATTATTTTTCTGATAGATGTGTTCCATATTTCTGTAATTTGGTGAAATTTCCTCTGTAGGTCATCAATGATTGTAGAAAACGAGGTTTTGGAATCTGTGACTTAAGACATGACTGTTCTCTCACAGAGTATATGTGGCTCTGCAGATTTTTCAGTTTAAGTGGAACCACGGGCAGGCAGGCAGTACTTTATGTCCTTAAATGAGAAGTTAATTTCTTTTTTCCCTTCCTCCCCAGCTCCAATTACTGTCCTCAGTGTTATAGAACAGAGGGTTTTAACAGACACTGAACAGCTTTCCTGAAGTTCTGATTTTGCCAGGATAATGGAAAAGACCTGAATTGATGGGGAAGGAGCAAATCTGTGTACCTGGCTATGTGTTACATGCATGTGTGTTTATCTGTGTATGGCTGATCTTACTGTATTTCCATATAGACCTTAAACTGTAAGCCAGGGGAAGATCTGAGTGAGCAGAAGGACCTGGCAGTACTGTTCAGACACAGAGTTTCCAGTTAATGGAGATTACTGGTGTTGAAGATCAGTTTCACTCTTTGAAAGCTTACCTGTCTCGTTCTCTCTCCTTATCTTGAGACTGGAAAGAGTTCTGACAAGGAGCATCTGTGGGATTAAGAGTACTCCCTCCTTCACACTCTGTTTTGGTGGTCTGCATGATCCCTGTTTTAACAGTTTTAAGGGTGATATTGGAGGTGTAAGAACTTAAACTGATGCTGATTATTCCATTTTTAGATTTGTGTGAAGAATCTGCCTGGAAGTTGAAGTTTCTTGTAGTTGTATTAACTTTTCTAAAGCTAATCTGCCACAGCTGTTTCTGTGCACCTGCCACAGAACTTTGTTAGCCAAGTTGTGGCTAGCACCCTAAGGAGGAGCCTTCTCCTCACTTCTCCAGTGAAAAGCATGTATGTGTCTGGGAAACTGCCCTGATTTGATCTTGCCCTATTTTGCATGTACACTATGGTGTCTCTTTATAAGCTGTGGTGTCTTTCTGGACTACTTTTACTGCTTTTAGTTGTTCTCCTACAATAGCAATACTAATATGAAGAATTTCTGGTCAGTGTGCATCTGGATGTTGCTAACGCAGTGGGATAAAACTGTTTTAGTTTTGTCTTCTTGGAAGCATTGGCTGTCTCTGCAGAGGCAGGAAAAACACTGAATTGGTAATATTATCTTTCAGAACAAAAGGATTAAAAGTCACATTTTTAAAAAGATAGTTTAAATTAGTCATGTTGCAGACCTAAATTGCAGTCATTGTGGTAATTTTTGGACTTGAAACTGGAAAGCATGATTTAACACACAAAGGGCAACTGCTTTTGTGGCCAGTCATATTTAACATTACTGACAGACTTGATTGGTTAAACCAGCTAGGTGTTAGCTTCAGTATTCCAGAAGCTAAAGTTCGTGTCTTCACTGACTTCTGCTTCTTCCTAAAGGTCCATGTGTACTTTTTTTGGTGATTTCTGCTCACAGTCCTTCCATTTCTCTTGGATTTTCATTTAAGAATGTAGTGCTCTTTCTGGTAGGAGCAGGAACAAGAACAACTGGTTTCCTGACAGAAGTGAGCTAACATAATGCTGATGTCTGTTGGAGGGCTTGACCTGTTTTTCAGTTACCAGAAAAATGGAGAGAAATATCCCTGTTACTTTTGTGGAGGCATTTTAACAAGACTATTCTTTCTGTCACTTAGGTGTCTGTTTATGGCCACTGCAGGAGAAATGATACCAGGCCAAGCAGACCATTTGTCAGACTCAGCATGACTGTTGTTACATTCTTCATCTAAAATTATTAAAGTTAAGGCTAAATGACAATTGTCAAATTAAACTTTTATCTTTGAAATTCAGGTCGAAGTTTTCTAATAGGTTAATAAATTACTCAGGTTTAAAGAGAGAAGGAATGCTAAGCTAGTGTGCAAAGAGAAGTGAACTGGCTGTGACTTTGACTTCCCACAGGTGGCTGTGGAACTGTGCTTGGAAAAGTCGTGTTTCCACCCTTTGTCCTTATTTTGTCAACTTTGTCACAGCTCTGTGTGCAAATACGTATCTGTATACTAAAATTTCATGAATATTACTGTTACAGTTTGATAGTTTACTAACTCTTAAGAGAAATCAACTACTCTTAAGAATTTTTTTCTGTGCATAGCGTTGACAGCTGCCAGAATTCTTTCTGTTGCCTTTCTGATGATCTACATATGTTTTCAGTGATTCTTCTTTTAGATTGCTTGCTTTTGATTTAGTTTCTTTTTCTGCTGTGCTTTTAATTTCAAGCATAGGGAAGAAAAATTGCAGAGTGAATTTGCTTATATGTTGTAGGTAACTATTATCAAAATGGGTGTTTCTTAAAGAGAAAAAAAAAAAGATGCTTCTTCTGTCTTGTTTTTCTCTCTGAAAAAGATTTTCTGCTTCTGTAGAAGAAAGAAGTTGTCATGAATATCTGCTTTTATTCATAGCACCCGTGACATCTGAAATCTTTCTACTTTGAAATAGATTATTAACGTTATTTTGAATTCTTGTTTTTTCCAAGCTGAAATTCTTACCGTCTTCTGATGATCTTTTATCATAAGCCTCTCAAAACGTTGAACATGCTGCTTGAACAGCGTGTTTGTGGGGTTGACTCATTGAAAATAAGTTTATAAAAGCAAATTGGTAAAAGCCACGTAGAAGAAGAGTGATTTACCTTTGTGCTTGGGAAATTGTGTGTGTATGTCTCTGAACATTATTTGGTCTGCCTCACCAATATAGCTGTCCACCTCTTTTCTCCCCTTGCAGTTTGGTAGTTTTGTGTTATATCTTTGAATCACAGAATCATTAAGTTTGGAAAAGACCTCCAAGATTGTTGGGTCCAACCTTTGAACACCACTGTGTTCAATTAACCATAGCACTAAGTGCCGTGTCCATTAGTTTCTTGAACAGTGCCAGGCATGGTGACTCTACCACGTCCCTGGACAGCCTGTTCCAGTGCTTAACAACCCTTTCACCGAAAAATTCAGAAAAGCTGGCAGCTCACAGCTTGGACAAGTGCACTCATGCCTGGGTTGAGAACTGTCTGCATGGCCAGGCCCAGAGAGTGATGGTGAATTGTGCTGCTGCATCCACGGGGTGTCCAGTCACTAGAGGTGTCCCCCAGAGAGGAATGTTGGGCCCAGTCTTGTTTAGCATCTTTACTAATGATCTGAATGAGGGGGTTGAGCCTACCATTAGCAAATTCAAAGACCATGGGAAGTTGGGTCAGATTTTGATCTGCTGGAGGGTAGGAAGGCCCTGCGGAGGGATCTGGGCCAGACCAGGGGTGTGAGGTTCAACGTGACCAACTGCTGGGTCCTGCACTTGGGATACAACAGCCCCAAGCAGTGCTGCAGGCTGGGGGCAGAGCAGCTGGAAAGTGACCCAGTGGGAAAGGACACGGGGGTGCTGGTTGATAGCAGCTGAACACGAGCCAGTGTGTGCCCAGATGGCCAGGAATGTCAAGGGCATCCTGGCCTGTATCAGGAATAGTGGTTCCTGCAGGGCCAGGGACTGTACTTGGCACTTGCAAGGCCACACCTTGAGTGCTGTGTCCAGTTCTGGGCTCTTCACTTTAAAAAAGGATGTGGAGATACTGGAGAGTGTCCACCAAAGGGCAGCAAGGCTCATGAAAGGATTAGAGAATGTGTCTTGTGAGGAGTGGCTAAGGGAGCTGGATTTGTTTAGTCACAAGGAGTTTCAGGAGGGACCTCATTGCTCTCTACAGCTGCCTGAAGAGAGGTTGGAGTGAGGTGGGGCTGGTCTCTTCTATAGTGCCTGCAGTGAGAGACCACATGGAAGTGTTCTTAAGCTGAGACAGAGGAAATTCAGATTAGATAGTTGAAACAGTTTTTTCACTCTTAGGGTGGTCAGGCATCAGAGTAGGGTGCCCAGGGAGGCCGTGGAGTCACCATCTCTGGAGGTGTTTCAGAGGCACCTGCACGTGGTGCGGGGTGACGGTTTAGGGGTTTAGGGGTTACAGTGGTGGTGCTGGGTTGACGATTGGACTGGATGATCGTAATGCAATCTTCCAACCTGATGATTCTCCAGTTCTATGAAATGTGTTCAGATAAAATGAATTTCATGATTCAGGATGGGAGACTTTTATCTGAATAGGCCAAAAGAAACATCTTTCCCCTCATGTCCAACACAGCGTGGTCAGTTTGATGGATGATGGGGAATGTTGCCTTCCTCTGAGGAATCAAGCATCTGCTGCTATTAGGTGGAATTCATGAAGTCATATGGAAAATCTATTTGTATCTCAGAGGCCTGTGTTCTCTAAAAAATTACAAGGAACTGAAAATATAAACCACTGCATTTCTGTTTTTAATTATGATCAAAATAAATATTAGCAGGGAAAAATATGAATTGTAAGAAAACTTTTTCTGTTCTTGTTGTCTTTGGTCAAAAGAACTAAGAAAAGGTTACTGTAGCTTTATGGAAGTTTTTAATACTTTCTGAAAACAAAACCTGAATATTTGCACTGCAATGACAGTTCTTACCCTGCTCAAGGATAAGCCAAAAAGTGTTTCATGACAAAAGTAGTTCAAGGTAATTAGTACCTTGTTTCTTTAAATTAAATTAGAAGTGCAAAAATAAAACTCAAGTAAATCTCAAGGTGAAGAAAATCTGAAATTTTACTTTGCCTCTTTTGTCTTTCTTGATGTTCTAAACAAGTAGATATTTTTATCATGTGGAATCCAAATATACTCCCACAATGTTCTTTCCAGGAAATTAGTTGTATTGAGATAGAGAACTCAAATACACGTGATTGTAGTGGAATTGACTTTGCTTTTTGTATTCATAAAGATTTTCATGTAAAGCTCTTTGATGAAGAAGAGCTAACCGGAACTTTATGTTAAAGAGAAGTTGTTTTTTTTTTTTTTTAATGTGTGCTGTTCTTAAGTTTATGAATAATATTAAGCATTGACTGTTGCAATTGGACTACCATTCATTTTTTTACAGCTATAGTTCAGGGTCTTCTAATGTATCTGCTTGGAGCCTCATTCTTCAAAACTGCTTATAATTCTTCTAGCAGACATGTAGGGCTAAGTCTTTGGTACTTAAATGTTTTCATGACAGATTTTTTGGCTGAAAAATCTGTTTACTGTTGACTTTCAAACAATGAAAAAACAAAAAGGGTTTTTTCTGAATTGCAATGATTCATAAATTTCTAATCAATTTCCAAGGGTTGAGACATCTTTTCCAACCAAAAGAGGCATTACTTGAATTTACTCTGTAATTCCAGTCTGTGTGTTTCTTACCAGATTTCCTAACAAGCTGGAGACAATTGCACATGTCCTCCTTTATCAGTTCTCAGTTCTTGTCTTTTTACAGCCTATAAACATATATCAGTTTTCTCCATGTCTTTCCTTTAAATTATACAAAAAAAGACTTAGAATTTTAAAGTCAGAAGGGAAGGGAAGAAATCCTTCCAACCAATTTATAGATTAACAGTAAAAACATTTTGTACAGAACCAACTTAAAGAGCTCAATGAAGTCTCTAATATAAGGATTGCAATAAGGATTCAGTTGGATTCCTTTTTGTGATGTTTCTTTTGGTGGTCTGCTCCAGTTCCTCTGCTCTATTCTTTGTTTATGTGGTTGTGCTTGCCCACCAAGGAAAAAAATTTTGATATTACAGTAGATTGGAATTATTTAGATTTTAATTATTTATCAGACTTGCTATTTTAATGCAGGTACCTTTGTACTATGACCAGTCGTCTTAACACCGTGACAGAAAGTCACTCGTCTGCATAGGTGAAAATCAGGGGGCAAGGTTAAACAGTTTCTTGTTTTAGCAATCAGGAATATTGACTCGTATACCTCCAGTATAAAATGGAGGTGTCCTATCACAGGCTGTCTCATAGATCAGCCTGGGGAATAATCACCTGTTTGTTTCTTTTTGTATTTTACTTTGTCTTCTTTACCTTGAAGTTAGTTGCTTTCTGTCAAACTTCACATCAACCCTCAGTGTTTTCTTTCCCTTTGTTACCGTCCAAAAACAACCCAAACAAAGTCTGTAAACATTAAGACTGTAAACATTCTAACTTCACAAAAATAACATGTCGTTTTTTTTTTTTTTCTATTCTAATAGGCAAGAAAACAAGGGCACTCCAACTTTTGTGGTTACTAAGATATTGCCTCTGCAAGCTTGTTGCTTAATTTGGTAACATCAGGAAGGTGTTAGGCTTTAAGTTTTACAGTTTTTACTTATACAAAATAAAAAAAATCATCAGTACTGTCAAAGATTTTGGTAGAAATTTTGCTAGTGTTTGTCAGATTGGAATGGTTTTAACAATCCTTTGGATTTTGATTGTTTCAGATTCATCAGGCTAAAAGTCAAGCTTTTCTCTTAGGCCAGTTTTCTCAATACAAGAAACTTGATTCTTCTGTGCTATTTGGGAAGTTCTGTTTCGAACAAGAAACCTCTGTGATGTTGCAATAGATCTAATAACTTGTCTAGAAAAACCTCTAAATTTGGAAACCTTGATTTTTTCCGAAAAATGAACCTTTAATATTTATCTCTTGAATTCTGTGTTGACTACCTCGCATTTTGGCCCTGTGATGTCTCTGTGTCATTACAAGGTGTCTAGAGCAGATGGTGATACAAACAGTATCAACTTCTTTAAGTATACAAGGGATTTGTCAGTTAAAGCCAGGTGAAACTGCAGGGAACTTTTTCTCTAATGCTGCTGAGTCACTTTGGTAATTCAGTTTTATTGAATTCGTCATCAAAAGATTAAACTCTCATGAATAGAGCTTGACTTCTCATAATTTTCAGAAGGAAATGAGATGTGATAGATACACAGTTTTTATTTATAATTGCTCTCACGGATGGGTGCTTTTATTTAGGGTTAGACTGGAGAACTGAAAAGTTTCGGTCATTTTGAAGCTACTCCATACCTGTCATAGACAGATCCATGATTAAAGAAATGTTTTATTGACAGATCTTTTTTGAGGTTTCTTCTCATTGTCAGTAAGTGATGCTGTGGTAAGGAGGGGATGCGAGAGGTCAGTTATTGTTACAGCAGAACACTATTGGCATCTTCCTTTATGGACTATTACCTGAACTGTCTTTGATCAGAACAGATACACATTCCCCTCTGACTTCCTGGGATACACAGTCTAGATTAATCAGAACAATTAGTTTAGTAATATTCATAAAATTATATCAAACCTTAAGTATTTTTATGTGGGGTTTTTTCTCCATTTTGTTTTTTGTCAATGTTATTTTCTGGTCTTATGAAACTTCTGTAGTTCTGTTCTGGTCTACTTTTGTTGTGTCATTGCCCAGTATTTTAAACACCTATGTTATATCAGCTACTGTTATTTTTATATCATAAACAGTTTATAGTTGAATTGAATGAGACTAGGGTATGATTAATAGTTAAATTACTTAAATACTACAAGTTTAGTAAAGTTGACAACTTAGATGATTTTTAATAAAGGTTTACAACCCCTTTTGAATGAAAAAGTGTGCAACTGAAGAGAAAATACAAGGTACTTTGTCATGCATTTTACAGTACTAAAAAGTGCGTAAGAATATTGAATTTTCATGATTTTATCATCATAAAACTTTGTTATTCTACTCTTGGAGCATTAACTGAAGAATGGAGCTCAAACTCAGATCAGTTTTTGTTAGGAGTTTTGGTGCAGTTTTTAGCATATCCTTGGATTGCTGCATTTCTGATGTTCTGAGAGTTATTATCTTTTCAAACAAGAGCTTGAGAACTATAGAAACAAGCAGAGGCATATTCCCATCCTACTTCTATGCATAAATGTTGACACAATAAGTATAATTCAGATTTTGTATTAAAAAAACCCCATGCCTCCATATAAACACCACTGTTGAACCTGGTCAGTTTTCACCAGGTGGAATTAACTTGATCATCCATGTAGAATAGTGTTGAATATTTGTGATTGATAAAATAATTTAACACTCTTTATACATTCGTATTTTCTTGTATCTATTTACAACAGATAACTGAGGACTTACTAACTCTTTCACATGATAATTCCAGAGCCACTAATACAGTATGGTTGTTCCCCCATGATTTTTGCTTTGTGCTCTTTTTAACTCTTTGCAGTGGTAATCTTTATGCTGTGCCATTGTAATTAAGAGATCAAACTAGAGTTGTAATGAAAACTGGATCAGTTGGAGGTGTCACTGTTAGGACAGGAAAAGGACTGCTCATTTTTTTAAGGTGCCTGCTGATAGCATGCTTCACTCTCTGCTTTCAGTTTCCCTTGCATAAGAAGATGTATAGAAAATGACAATAACCCTGAGATATCTCACCCTTCTTACCACGCTGTGTAGTAGAGGACAACGACTGTGTCTTAACATCTGCAGATCACTGAGATGAGTATCTTTAGGATAAGAGTTGTCTGTTGGTGCTTGGATAGCAGAAACGCCGATGGCCAGGCAGTGGAAGGGCATCCTGTTATGGACAGTTCAGGCTGATCCCTTTTTGTGTGTGTGCAGAAGCAGTATCTGATGCAGTTTCCAGCTGGGGATTTCAGGGCTCAGAGTTTCCAAACTTTTCTAGCCGTTGATTATTCCTACTAACAAGATGGCACTTGCATCTCTTGCAAGTGGTGAAATTTGGCATTGATAAGCGGGAGATAACAGTTGAGCAATGCCCATGTTCTCTGTGTCTGTCTTCAGCTTATTTAAAGCTGCTACTTCTAAAGGCATTCACACTTTCATGACTGCTTTTGTTTTGGGAATGAACAGAAAGGGAGACTTCTAAGACAGAGTATTTAAGCATACCTCTCACTTTATAGTCCTGATGGGAGTCACCTCAAATGGGAAGATTTAAAAAAAAAAATGCTAATCAGGCCAACAAAAATCTTTCAAGAAGGGCAGTTGTGGGAGGAGAAATTAAGAGGGAGAAGAAATTAGACCTCTGCTCTAATAAGAATGTGAAGTTGCTTTTCTCCTGTTTCAGTCACAGAACATTCATTTGCAGCTAATCAGCTCATATTTTAGCCCAATAGTGTACATGATATTTGATATTTAAGTCTCAAGAGAGAAACATATGTCGGTTTTCTTAGAGGTGTGCCTGTGCTTCTAGTTAGGATACTGATGAGGTGTTCCTGCCTGTTTCTGATATGCTTATACTGCATACTGGTAGGTCTGTCTTTTAGCTTCTTTGCTTGATATTGTATCTACTGGAAATCAATATACACTAGATTGTCCTGTGATCAGAATGAGATTTTTCAATTACTGCATTCCTGGGCTATAAATAGCCTTTTAATATTAGTTATGTTATGATAACTCCTGTTACTGATTACATTAAGACTTGGTGTTTATGAACAGCTGCAAGCTCTTGATAATGGCACAGAAATGGCATCAGCTGTTGAAAAACAGGCTGGAAGTTTGCAAGAATTTATTCTCCTAATTGCTAGAATTTACTGTTATGTAGTGAGAGGGAAGCCCATGCAATATGACGATTTTCTTAAATTTCTTAAAGTTATTTATTTCTTAAATAACTCAGCTGACAGAACTTCATCAATGTGCTTTTCTATCAAGCTGGAACTTATTGATTACAAAAATAGACAGCTGAAGGACTTTGCAAGGATCCCCCAAGTTTGTGAGGAAAATTGGTAAGGATGGAAAACTGCATTATGTTCCTTGTGGCTCAAACTTTGTGAATTTTCTAGGTACATTGTAATGTCTATGTTGCTTTACAAGTGATGCAGTCTGTTTTAGTGCAACTGCATCTGCACTAGTCCTTATTGACCCTCCAAGAGGGTGTACTGTATGCTCTGTGTGAAGACTAAGACCTATTAGTTTTCTTTGTGTAAGGGACTATATGAGTAGAAAAACAACTCAATCACTTTGAAATCTCTCTTTTGTAGGGTGGTTTTAAAGTAAGTAGTTATTTGTCAAGTGTATGTAAATGTACCTGTGCGAAAAACACCCTCTGTGTGTTTCTATGGTCACGTATTAAAGGGCTCTTCTGGTAAAGAGACAAAGTGACTGTGCCAGGCAGACAGGAGTGCTCTCACAAGGAAGGACAAATAGCACCACGAATAACTTATCTGATTTATCTTGGTCTTGTGTAATAAACTTCTGCCTTAGCTCAAAGACAAGTACAAAAAATAGCATAAAAATTTTTTATAAACCTTACTGGATTTATATTATCTAGATTTTTTTTTTTAAATATCTACAGAAGCAAAAGCTGAGTCTGATTTGCTCCTGTTACCTATACATGCTCTCATTTCTGCATTATATCTGGCAGAGCTAGGAATAGATCAGCTCTTGTGACTCCACATTCAGTGCCTTAAGGACATCACTGACCTTCCTCTTCTAGGAGGATATCTCTACTCCATATGTTGTTATAAAACCCTTATTGGAGTTACTAATTTACTAAGGGCATTTCAATTCTTGCCCACTCCATTTAGTCACGCTTTCTTAAGTGGCAAGAAGTAGAAGTGGTTTATATTTTGAAGTATCTAAAAAGTATCTGCACAATGTTTTCACAACTGTATCTGGTAGCTTAGTGACAAAAATAGGAGTGAAAAGCTGCATAAACATAGTCATTTCACAGAGCTCTCAAGCAAGTGAGCTGGATCTGATTTCCTTCCTGTCCATGGGCACCAGCAAAATTCCTTGCAGACCTGCCATGGACAAGTGAAATCTGTTATCTGTAGGGAAAAAAAAAAAGTGGTTATATATGTTTCCCTGAAGGCATAATTGGCTTTCAAAGCCTTTCTGTATCTCACATTTATCAATAGAACTCCTCTTGACTTTCACATGGTGAAGTGATTCTGCAAGGCTTGCACTTAAAAGTTGTGGAATTTATTTTCTTAAATGTGTGTTTGTGAAATTTAAGAAAAGAAAATATTCCTTTATGTTATTTTTAGTACTCTTGGGTGCAACCATGTTTACTTTCACTAGTATACATAAATTATGGTAATGTTTTTATTAAAAACCTAATCATTATTTGAATATTGGACTTTTATTACCAAGTCAAATGCAGCATATAAGTTTTTGGTTACTTTCTGAATGGATCTGGTCTGTTCATCTGATTGGAAAAGATAATGCGGATAATTTCACTGAAGAAAATAAGCCTTTGCTTCACCTTGCAGACAAATGGGTCAATTTTATTCATAGAGCAAAAAGCTGCCCATGCTTTCAAGAGCCAAGGACCTTCAGTACCCAGGGGTAAAGAAAAATGGCTTGGGTTATTTTTGTTTCTCTCCCGATAAATGAAATGCTGCAAGTTCTACAGCTGCTATTACCCAAACATTTTTTCATAAGATCCAAGGGAAAAAGAGTAGAGGGAGTTTTGTGTCCTGGTGTTGCAAATATATGCATGTCTAATATTCCTTGAATAAAATGCCTATGGGATCAGGCTCTGGTATCACAAGTTTTTTTCTGACTCTTACAGCAAAATTTTAAGCTTTATTATAGAATTTTGAAAACATGCTCCCACAGGAAATAAAAACTGTGTGCCTGAAAGGTAAAAACCTAATTGCAAACACTTGACATTTATCATAGCTATCTCTAGTAGAAAAGGATGTTAATTCCAAATGTTACATAATTAACACTTTAAACTTCATCTCAGAAATCCTTCTTTTATTTTATCAAAACAATCATAAAGATTTTGGACTGGAGTTGGACAAAAATAAAATTAAATAAATACCTTAAACTGAAAAGATTAGTTACTATGGATCTCTTGCTGCTATAAACTGAATGTAAAAGGAGTCAAAGTTAAAAGTGAACCTTTGTTATGAGGAAAGGAAATGAGTTATTTAATAATAATGCTGTATTTTAATTGGTTTATGGTTTTATTAGAAGCTCTTGTTTTAAAGCTAACAATGAGGATCAAATGTCTCTCTCTAAAGAAATTATCTTTGTGACTTGGCATCACTTTCTTATTAGTTTTTTTCCATCCTGTGTGTCTCAATCAAGGACAACAGGTTTTGAAATGTTAGGAAAATATTTATCTTTACTTCCTATCCCTTGGCAGTATTTTATTACTATTTGAGAGCTGCTGATAAAATGCCAGTGCAATGCAGGTTTTAGTTTTTGAAGGGAGCTGTATTTTTTATATTTATGGTGTTTGCTCCTTTTGTTCATCAACAGAGCTTGCTTCAGCGCTACTGATTTTAGGATTTGAGGAAGGTGATTTACCATGAAAAGCGATGCTTTGAATCCATAAATTCTGAAGTAGCTCACTGGTGCCAGAGACTTGTTATATATTTGCCTGGGAAACTCTCAAATCAGAAAATCACATGAAGCAAAATTGCTTATTTTTGACTTGTCATTGTACAGTTTCTTATGTCTTGGAGATAAGATTCTTTTCTAGATACTTTGGAATTACTACAGAGTGTGCGCATTTCCAGTTACTGGAGGGAAAAAAAAACCTCCTATAAATATGATCTAGTGCAATTCAGTATGGATTGTTGTAATATTTACCAAGTCAGTCCTGAATACTTCTAGGACCTATACATCAGATGTATGATCAGTAATAAACTTGCAGTAACTGTCTATGAAATACAGTAGCCTGCATGTCTGACATGGTATTGTTCAAGATGCTATGAATGCTTAATACAAATAATTTTTTAAAAATGTCCGCAGTCTTCAGCCACAATAAGGAATGTTTCTGATGACAACTGCTTGGTCAAGAGGTATAAAAGAAATATTGAATATCACAGTTCTAATATCTGTCTAATAATTTGGTTTACAACAGGAATATTGCTTAGTCATGCTGCATAAAAGCAGAAAGAAAATTTTTTGCTTCTAAGTGCACTATGAGACCTTTAAAAAAAGATTATGGTTTGCCTTATCATTTAAGCAATACAAGATGTTACCTTTTTTGACAAAGAAGGAAAGAAAAAAACAGATTTCCTTTGTCAAACTGTGTTAATGAAAACAGATTTTTTATGCAGATATTTGATACATAAAATAATTATGTGAATGGAGGTGAGCAAAAACTTGTGTTCATGAAACAGTCTTAAATTTCACTGCTTGTAACATTTTATGTGCCACTTTTTCAGGCCTTGGTTGCATTGGTAAGGTAGTAATTGCATTACTTAAAGTAAAAGGAGTGTTTTGCTTCAGCTTTGCATAAAGGTAGTTAAGAATCATATAATTAAACTCCATGGATTCATTAAATCTATTTTAATGCTCTGTTACTTTTCTGGAACTCTTAAGATCAGAAGCACTGAAGAATACTTTATTTCTCTGGAAAAAGGCAGAGAAAAAGCCCCAAGCCTCTCACCACCCAGTGTAAAGTCTTAGAATGCAGTCTTTAATGATTTGGTTTTGTTTTGACAGTAAAGACGAAGCTCTGAGTGATAGAAATGCATGTTGTTCTGCCTTGTTTTATAGCCAGAGACAGTTTGGGCATTTCCAAGGACAGAACCCAAGTTTTCAAGCTCTTTGGTTGGTTGATTTCTGGTTTGTCCTACCCCAGTGTGTTCTGTCATTGGCTTTGAGTAGGACTGAACTCACATAAATGGAATGACATTTACTAGAGCCTTAGTCTTTTCTTTGTGCTGACTCTCCAGTATTTAGGTTATGAGGGATTAGATTTCAAGAAATATTGCTAACTACTTTATTCTGCTTCATGTTATCACCTGGATGAAAGTTGGCAAGTTCTATGAAAAGCAGACATGAGTTTGTCTTCCAGAAGAGTAACATTGCCTGCAGTTATGCCAATAACTCTGCAGAAAAGGGTATGGCATTTAAATCAGTATTTTAATTCTGACATTAGTATGTGTTGATAACAATGTTGTAATATAGCTATTTTTTTTACTTTTTAAAACATTGCTCTAGTGTAATAATAATGTTTATTTTCTGATAAATGTAGAATTTTTTTATTTCATTATGTGGAATATATTTGCTTATAAATATGTATGTGGCCATAATTGAATTTTTTTTACTGGTGCTCATTTTTCTGTTACTGTATATTTGTACTTTGTGCAGGAAATTATTTTTTTTTACAGATTAATGTAGTTTTTAAAGTGTCATGATTGCATTAAAATATGCCTCTGTTGAAGGCTATGATACTGTTCCTAACAGAGGATTACTGGAGTCTGCTTCCACAGGTTTTGCATCAGCCTTAAACACAGTGTGCTTTTTCATGACCTTTTCTGGCTAATGCTTTAATAGTCGATGGCCCACCATGTATTTGGGAACCAGGGTGACACTACAGTGTTTTTCCATAGCCACTGTAGCTTGCCTTTTTTTGTTACCTCAATAAAAAATGTAAGCAGTTCAAAATGATCACATCTATGTACACTAGGACTGCCCACTGTAACTCAATGCGTTGGGGGTATCTGTGAAGTTAAAAATACACACGGAAATGAAGTACAGAAATAAGACTCTCTGCTGAGCCAGATAGATTAACTTATGAGAAGTTATTTCAAACAAGCTTTAATTTATTAATTAGTTAGATTTTTTTTTTGTAAATGTGGAGATATTTTTCAAAACCTCATTGCTGCATAATGTGCTTGACTCATTGTTAATAGACTCTTCTGTTACTCAGCGGCTTTTAATGTACCAGCATTGTGAAAAATGAAAGTTCAATGAAATATTACTACAGTAATAAGTGGTTCTTATGAGCAGTTTATGTGGAATGCAGCATATATTTATGGCATCAGTCCTGTGGGTCTAAAGAAGTATATAAACACATTACTTTTATTGATTTGGGATATATGGCATTCATTTATATTATTTCATTGTTTGAGTTGGAGGGGGAGCCTGTGAACATACAGTTTTATTGGGATTGATTGGTACAGATTAGATCATGCTGCTGTTTTACTAACATGATGATACTCTATTTTTCTGGTATAGTAAGTTTAACATTTAGATATGTGCAAATGTGCTCTTACATAGTGTTATCTAACAATTTGCAATATCTCTGTTATACTTCTCAAAAATACTCCTTTAAAAATTGTGGTTTAACTTATCAGCTCTCATCCTCACAATCTTGTGGTCATCTCCCAGTCCTCTCATGCTCCCCCTAACACCCCTTCAGAACTGAAATCTTCAGTTGTCATAGTTATTTTATTTTTGTCTGGGTTTTGTTAATTGTATGTTAGGAGAGGAAGGTCTTTGTTCTTGCAGCATGTAGTTGTGTTAGACTCCTCTGGTATGCATACAGCAGTACTTGGTGCTGTGTGGGAGGGGAGAGGTGTAACTTTGCTCAATCTAGCATTCAGAAGGCTGGGAAACTCAGTTTTAACTGTAGTGTATATTTCAATGGATTGATTTTTCTTTTTTTGATGTTGAAAGATAATCATTCTCCAAGAAAATACAAGAGTTTTTTGACAAACTCACAGTAAGATAATTTTCTGCACATTCTCTTTTTTTTTTCATGCTGTTGTCAAATTAGCTGCCAACAGTTATTGGCTTTACTTCGCTTTATCTATGCACTTTGTAAACCCAAAATAAAATTAATGGAAGCGGTAGGAGGAAGCAGCATAGGGTATTGCCTTAGGTAGGTAGCTGCTGGGTTGCACACTGTTTGAAAAAATTCTCAGAGGCATGTGTCCTCACTGAGGTCTCACTGTGTGCCAAATTTAATAGGCTTGTTGAGGCTTGTGATGGTTGTGTCTATGCATGTAGAATTCCTTCTGAAAGTATCCTTTCTCTCTACAGAAGGGGCTTTGTTATTTCTGTAGCAATGCCTTAATTTCTAGAACTAGAATACTGGAGAAGGGAGGGCAGGAATGTAGGCAGGAAAGAGCCATGCTGGTAAGGGCTGACATATGTGCATGTGTAAATTTGTTCATGTTTCTCATGGACGTTAAAACCTTTGACTTAAAGTGGTGCAATTTCTGCTATTTGTTGCACTTGAAGGACCTGGAAAAGTAGGATTTTTATATTAACACTGCATAGTCAAGAGAAACTTAAAGATTAGCTCATGAAATATTGTTTTAGAGTATCAATCATTACAAATATATTTTCTTAATTTCATGGAATAAGTAATTGTGTAAGAAGTCTAGTTGAATCACAATACTGCAAAATTTGCAAGTCCTTCTTTTTCCATCTCACAAAAGGTTAAATTTTGCATTGTCAGTGTGCTAATCTGTGCCAATTTCTTGAACACTTAGGTTTTCTTATTCAGAATGTCTAATACACTTTGTCCAAAGTTATTTTACACTTTCTGTTTTAAAGTCTGATGTGAAGTACTTATCACAGTTGATGTGTCTTATGCTTAAGTAATATATTTTTAACTAAAGCTGCTGGGCCTTGTTTAGGTTCCCAGGGGTCTTGCAACACAGATGGGAAAATGACATGCTTAATGAACATGGGGACTTATGTATATTGAGTGCTATCACAACCAGATTTATAGTATATATACACTAGACATGTACTTAATCCAGCTCAGAGTAAATGTTTTTATCTTTTGTATTAATAACTCCATACTCCTCTAAAAGTACTTAAAAAAATAGATTTGAAAGATTATAATGCATTCAAGATATTATAGTCAAAGACCAAAGATTTCTTCAATATAAGCACTCACAAGTCTATTAGATTTATTAGATGGTAAGTAGAAGTGTCAGGCACCTGATTTTATATACATGGTGTATAAACAGAGGCCTGTAGTTTTTTTTCCACAACAGCTGAGAACTTCGTAGCACACTGGGTCAGATGATGTTAAAAAGCATCGTGTACATAGTCAGTATGTATTACAGATGAATAATTTCCAGCAATTCTTGAGGAGATTGAATAGTGTCTTTTAAATTGAAGAAATATTGATCAGAAAACAAAGATGTGATTTTAGATTGCTCAAATCTAGGACTGGTGTAAGCATGCACATTTCAAGATGCTCTTGCATCTTTATTTCGTCTATTTCTCTGTCCCAAAATCACATGCTGCTTTAATCAACACTTATCCCTCCCCCAAGGAAAAATGGTCACTTAAGTCAAATTGTACTGAGAATTAGTAATGTCTGTCTGCAAGGCTAAGAGTATGAAAGTAATTTTTCAGTTTTGTGTTTAGATCCCTGAGATGAAAGGCCAGTGTGCTAATCCAGGAATTTTACATAAGGCACTTTAAGTGACATGATAATGGAGTCATTAAATGGATACCTTTTATAAAATTACTGGATGCAGACCAAGCATTCATGTATGAAACATCTCTTCATAAGGACAGTTTGAAAAATAGTCATTTAAAAATGCAAAAACAGTACCAGTACCCTTTTTGTCTTTCATACAGTAATAGAAATAAAAGAAATACAATAATACATAATATAATCCAAGACCAGGTTGGATGGGGCTTTGAGCAATCTGTTGTAGTGGAAGGTGTCCCTGCCCATGGCAGGGGTATTGAAACTAGATGATCTTTAAGGTCCCTTCCAACCCAAGCCTTCTGGGATTCTTTGATCCTATAATGCTGTAATAAAATGTTTCTATAATACAGTAATATAAGGGAAGCATCCTGCAAAGTTTTGAAAACAGCTGAGGGGTTTCTTAGGAATGGAGAGAGTGAGAGATGGACTTGAGTGTGCTTTAAAGGCTTTTAAAGATTTGAGGAGCAATGGTCAGAAAAACTGTGATAGTTGAGGTGAAATTCTTGAATTTAAAGTCTTTATTCAGAATGGAATATTTTCTTTAAGGAATTATTGAGGGATCTGAGAGAAGGTAATGGGGATAATCACAGATAAATCATTAGGATGGGTGTGACTGGAAATTCAGTTCAGAATTATGTCGTAGACATAAATTACTAGGATAGAACATCACAATAGGCCACTTCTTTATCTGCAGAGTTTGTTACAAATTGAATAAAGGTTTTGAGCCAGAAAAAGAGTTGAGAAAGGTTGAGGAGGAGGAATATATATGGGAATGGGAAGAGACATAAACTGAATTCAGAAGAAGTTTATGTTTAAGACTGCTGGAAGGCCAAGCTAGGTTGTAGGCTTACAGAAAGGTCTTGCCACCTTTGTGTATGTAACATGTGCTAGGATTGCTACAGTTTGTGTGGGGAGATCTGGAATCCTGCTTTCCTCTCCTACATGAAACTTTGTGAAACTAGCTTTACAAGTATCTACCTTAGATCTTTCTTTGAGGGAGCATGCAACATTGCTGTTAGCTCTGAAAGGATTAATAAACTGCCTTAAATTCAGTCTTCTGTTGTACAGTACTTGCAGAGGCTACGTTACCTGCTTGTGACAGAGGATGAGAAGAGGCTAGTAGTTCAGTGCTGGATGATAGGGAGGAGGAAGGATGGGAGACCAGCATTTTCTGTCAGTGTGGAAGAACTCTGGTTAGGTCCAAGGACTGTTTAGGAGAGAGCAACTGACAGAACCTCCTCCAGGGAAGGTATTGCAGCACTCATCCCCTTCCTTATGATGTAGGCCAAATCTAGATCTGAAACTATTCTTGAAAAGAATTTTCGACCATTTTTTGCACTGAATATGTATTCCTTATACTCAAGCAGGCACCTAAAAGTGGATTCTGGTATAGCCATCATATATTGATTGACCAGTCATAGTTCCTGCTTTGACTAGCATGAAACCAGTAGAACTTCCTACTGTTTTTATTGTGTACAAAAATGATCCCACATGTATAAATTAAATCAAAATAGATCTAACTTTAGCAGTCCCTATAGTTCAGGTGTGGGCAGGGAAAGGGAGTTTTTTCCTATCCTTTGGGATTCCAAGCAATCAGATTTTCCAGAGTATTTTGTACACAAAATCATCTGTGGTCTTGAAATTCAAAATGTAAAGCACTATGCTGCATAGTTACCATGAAGGGTTGATAGAGATGTATGTGTGTATGTGCCCATGAGAGGGTGAGCATTAAGTGCACAGAGCTTTTTAAAAGTCTTTTAAAATCTCAGTGGTTTAATGCACTTGGCCATTACTTGTCCTTTGTATAGTTTAACAAGGTTTAGTGGTACAATTAACGTTGCACTTTGTCTCCTCTCTGTCTTCAGTTGTCGAACACATCTTTGATATGTTTTTTTCAGTTTCTTCTTGCTTTCTTTGAACATCTAACATTCTTGATACAGTAACCAAGGAAATTGGCAGTGTTTAGTGTCCTACTCTGCTCATAATCCTCTTCTGTGGGCAGAAATCCTTTGGGAAAAAAACCAGTTTTTTCATCAATTGAAGAAAGTGCTTTGCCATTTTCTAGCTCTAGTACTTTAGTCTCCTCTTGAATAAATTAGGCTTCAAGAAGTCAGAACTTGACCTTCAGACTGTGTTATCTGGCCTTGAAGTACATCAAGAGCTACTGCTGAATAGCTATTTCTGCTAAAGTAAACCCCATACTGATTGTCCTGCATTGCTGTATGTGAAGGGAGAAACTTAAACAGCACACAAGGTGTTGGTGTGAGTCTCATGAGAAAGATCAAATTTCCCTTACTTATGTGTCTATTACATGTTACTTTCAACATGCATAATTAAGTGCCTGAAAAATTAGAAAATTTTCTTTACTTTTGATGAACTGAAGCTACATCAGTGAATGCAAAGAAAACTTGTCACATTGAACCAAGGAATTAGTCATATTTAGATGTGCTTTCTTCCTTATTTTCATGCAGTTGCTATAGGTACTGCCCATGCCCCATTCTTCCTCACTGCTTGTTTTTCTGTCTGTTGGTCAGGAACAGAGGCGAGACCGGCCCAACAAAACAACAGCCGCCTTAAGGACCTAAAGAAGTTAAGACTGTTTGATCATGTATTTGGTTTGCATGGCCAAACAGGTAACAGGGGGAGGGATGGCTACATGGGTGGTTTCTGTGAGAAACTTCTAGAAAGTTCCCTCTATGTCCAATAGAGGCAATGCTAGCTGGTTCCAAGGCTGAGTGCACCATCAACAGTGCTAGTGCCTCTGGGATAACATATTTAAGAATGGAAAAAAGGTTGCTGTGCAACTGCAGCAGAAGAAATACAACATGTGAGAGGAACAGCCCTGCAGACACCATGGTTGGGGGAGGAGAGGGAGGAGTTGCTCCAGGCACTGGAGCAGAGATTCCCCCACAGCCTGTGGTGCGAACATGGTGGGACCATGGGGGTGTGGAGACCCACCCGCAGCCCCTTGGAGGCCCCCATGCCACAGCAGGTGAATGTCCGAGGAAGGCTGTGACACCTGTGGAAAGCCCACAGTGCACAGGTTCTGCCAGGACCTGTGGACCTGTGAGAAGAGCCCATGCTAGAGCAAGTGCAGAGTGTGAGGAGTCCTCCCCCTGAGGAGGCAGGACCAGCAGAGACAGTGTGTGATGTTCTGACTGCAACCTGTGGTCCTTGTCCTGCTGTGCCACTGGCAGGGAGGAGGTAGAGAAAATTGGGAGTGAAGTTGAACTTTGGGAGACGGGAGGCTGGGGAAAGGTGTTTTAAGATATAGTTTTATTTGTCATTGCCTTTCTGTGGTTTTATTGATAATAAAACTGATTTCACCAACTTGAATCTGTTTTGCCTCTGAAGGTAATTAGTGAGCGATCTCTCCCCATCCTTTTCTCGACCCACAAGCTTTTTGTTATATTTTCTCTCCTCTGACCAGCAGAGGAGGGAAGTGATAGAGTGGCTTTGGTTGGTACCAGGTGTCTAGACAATGTCAGCCCACCACAGATCAAAATGCCTCAACTCATATAATTCTATGCTAACACTGGAAATTTCAGCCGAGTTCCAGTCTGTCTAAGTCTTTTACACTGGCAGTGACTTCCTAAAATTTCTGTTTTGAAGTTGTCCATATTCATTTACTTTCAATCCTTTATGTAGTATTTATTTATTATTTCAAGGCAACCAGTGTTTCACAGTTTAAAGTAGTCATATAAGAACAGATTTACTCTGCTGCAGTACAGTTTGTAATGAGTGCCTTGGGAACAGTAGAAAGCAAGGCGAGTCAGACTTCAAGTTACACTTTCCAAGAATACACATCCACCTTCTTCACCCAGAGTTGATAGGCTCTTGGCACGTATCTCATATTTCATCAGAGTTCTTGTTTTTCTTCTTTTTCTGGCAGATCCAAATGGCTGTCTTAGACTGCTGACCAACATCTTCACCAAAACTCATGCTTGGGCATCAAAAATGATAACTTGGAGAGACATCTTTGATTCCTTTCTTTCCCGTGCTTTGCACATCCCTGTAGTTGCAACTTCTTGCAATTGGTGTTTTTGCCAATACCTTTTTTGTTTGGCACCACTAAAATTCATATGAACAGCTGAGATCTGGGAGGAGGTGTTCAGTTGACAGCCTTAATGCTTTTCCTTTATATTCTACTAGAATCCTCTTTTTTTAGCCCCCCACTATTCTTTAGTGCATTCTGATTTCTTCAGTCTTTTTCATTACTCTTGTTGCCTATTGTATCTTTTCTACTGACAACCTTTGCCCTAACATAGTGTTGTGCTTTTTTTTTTTTAGACGACTTGGACTGCTTTTCTGGGCTAGTCAATCTCGTTCTCCAAGAGATTAGCAATTAAATGATATCTAGACTGAATATCAATTGGAGCCCTCAGCTTGTTTTGTATTAGCCTGAAAGCTGGGCTTCAATAGCTCATCACACTCATCAACTGCATATGCAAGCACTCAATGTTGTCATTTTTCCTTTGGTTCTATTGACTGTAACTTGTTGGATTGGTGTCTGTCACCGTCTTTTTGGGTATCCTGTTTGACAAGGCTTGTAGGATGATCATAGCAGAAATAAAATGCATACATTTATGGTAATATGAACGTGGCTTGTGTGTGGGCAAGCGAAGCAGCAGCCAGACAACCCAGCAGACCTCTGAATGTAGGGTATCACAACAAGCGTAGAGATGGGAAATGTGCTGCTGGCTTCTCAGTTTCCCTGTATGACTGAAGACTGCTCAGTCTACGTATCTCATTTTCATTTTAGAACAAATGATTAGAGGTATACGTTATCAATATAGACTAAATTTCTGAAATTATCACCCCCTTTTAACTGCATCACCCACTTATTATCTTCCTCTTTCACTTTGTTTACTTGTTTTAGTCTGCTGCACTGGGTGACTATTATACTTTTGCCAACAGTTAGAGGGGCTGGTTTCCATGCCCAGATGCCCCTCATGTTTTTTTCTGTTCCCTTAGGGGTTTGGATTTGCCAACAAAACCTGCTGACCAACCTGTAATAACACAACAGTGTATAGTTGAAGGTTTTACATGGTTTGAGTAGACTTACTAGCTTTCCTGCAGGATTTACTCTTTATTTGGATTTTATGCTTTGGCCACAGGGAACAATGGTATGTGAATTAAAAAAAAAGGTTCTGAAATGCTGAGCAATAAAATGTTCTGTGAGAATACTTATCCTACAACAGTTAAACCTTGCTGTTATAGTCCGCTGATGACTAGAAACAGATACCTAGATATGACAGTACTGGACTGGAAGGGCGTTATAGTCTGACACAGCAAAGGAAGTTTTTTTGTCATATACGAAGTTGCAAAGTATTTCAGCACTGTAAAACAACCATTTATTACAGTGGGTTACCCTACATGTCCTTTGTCGTATTTGCACTGGACATTCCTTCTACCACTCCAGAAATAGAGAAAAAATTTCCAAACTGTATATTTTTAACTAAAAATCTAAACTTTGTCTTGGAGTCTACATTATTTTCTTCTCTAGTGACCTTCAGGGGAATACACAGTTGATACATTTCATGATAAAGGCATTCTTCTCTTTGAAGCTGCGTTACAGTTCAAGCCAAAACTCCTGTTTAAAATGGCCAAAGTGAAAGAGAGTTTTAAGAAAAAATCTGTTCTTTTTTTTTCTTATTTTAAAAAATCTATTTCTGGACTACTGCAAAGGAAATAGGAAGCTAATTGGTCTCTTAACAGTGTTATTCAGAGACTTGGTCTTTCTCAGCTTTGCAAGAGATCTGCTCTGCTGAGAAACCAGCAACATGGTGTGAAAAACCTGGTAGAAACAATAGGTACTTCTTTTTATAGCTGCTATCTATTCAGAAACATAGACTGCAGCCAGAACGCGGCAGTAACAGATTTGCTTTCTCTTGTGCTGGAACACAGCATTCTATTTATCTCTGACAAGCGAAGGGTATGTTGGACAAACTGCACTATTAAATACAGAAAACCTCATTTAAATAATGTTAGTGCCTTGACATAAATAGGGACAAGCTATACAAACATGAGGCTGATAACATTTTGCCCTCATCTTTGTTGTACACAGAAAACAAAAAGCAGAAGTATATTTTAGTGGCTTTGTATTTAAATTTCTTTCTTCCTCTGTCTTCAGACATGACTTTTTGGAAAGTAGAGAAGTATGTGGATAATTTCTACCATATTTCTAGGTTGGGTGATAAAAACTGGTGCACTGGTTACTTTTCTCATTTTCTGTTCATTTTCTATTTGACAAACTTATTTTTTTAAATGAAATACTGAAATGCCTTCTTAAGTCAGGTTCTTTGAATCCTTCAGTATGATTGTTCCATCCCTCAATTTTTAAGTCCAGTTGGTCTGACTGGATATTTTTCCATCTGTCTATGGTAAGTTCATTCTAAATATTGCTATTGTATATAGTAAAATGTAAACCTGCATATTACTATTAAATACATAAAAAAACTACTTAAAGCTAAGACTCAGCAGGCAGCGTGGAAACAAAGGAACTGAAGATAGTAATACCATGAGTTTACTAATAAGACTAATAAGCTGATCACCTCCACTAAATTAACTTTTCATGAAGAAAGTTTCATGTGAATGTACACTTTTATTAACCTGAATAATCAAGATTGGTCTGAATATTAATATCTTTAAGTCAAACAATAAGGTTTTTGAACCTTTATCAGAAAGGACTTGGTTTGAGGGCAGAAACTCTTAGCCATTACTAAGGAGATTTTTGTACTTTGCTGGTTATTTTAGGGGTCTTCTGTGGATTTAATGAGAAATAATAAGGTAGCTCTGAGGGAAAATAAGAATGTACATGAAGCCTAAACAACTGTGCTGTGTTGGATGGATGAGCTGAACTCCATGAAGGAGCATTGTGATTCCAGCACTATGCAGTGGTGATGCTTGGCTTAAGGGAGAATAGCCTGTGTACACTTACTCAGTGGTTGTATTACATTATGGTCTCAGCTGTGTTTTGATATTACTTCCCCTTGTATAAAGAATTTTACCCAAGTTTCACAGAAATTTCACCATTAATTAATTTGTTTTTAGTGGCTAGGAAGGCTCTTGCCTTCCTGATCATCCACATATTTGGTTTAGATTAAATGAAAAGCCATGCATACTGTGCACTGGAGTTGAGAAGGGACCTATGTTGGATTAGCTCTCTAAGTGGTAGTCTTAAGAAGACAGGAATAGGGAGCCGTTTACCTTTCCCAGCACCAAGAAGTTTTGCAAATAGCCTTGTGTCAGATGTTAATGCATACAGTTAGCTTTAATAATATTTTAATGAAAAATAAGACTTATTTTTATCATGGCTAGTAAGCATGGTTCTTCTGTTCTAATTTAAGGGTTAATATGAGTAAGAGCCTGAAATTACTTCGCTGTAGGCAGCTATTCTAAAAATGAACTGTGCATTCCAAGTTTATCTTTGTTTTGTAGTCTCTTTCTTCATAACTGTTTAATTTTCATTATAGCTCTTCTTTTGAAGGACTTGGGAAAAGTTATTGATACCAGTCAGTGTAAACTCCATTACCCCACTGAGATTTTTCAGAATTATGATGATTGCTTTAAATCACTCAAGGAATTGCTATGAACAAGATGGAGAAAAGATTAAGATAAGATTAAGAGCAGGTTTTCTTCTAGGAAGAGAGATTTAGGTAATGTTAGTAGATTCTTTCTTAGCTGCCTGGTGGTAGGCACTGGTGACTCATGAATTTACAAAGTGACACCCCAAAGCTAATCTGCTGCAATAGCCGTTGGGCTTTTCCACTTTTTCAGGTCTGACCAGAACTTTGTACTCAGTGCACATCAGATGAAGTGATAGATGTAGCCTAAGCCTCCATTTCTACTGGTGCTAGGATAGGCTGAGGTTTGCCATCTAAGTTTCTTTAAATGTTGGACTGTATCCTGTTAACTATTTGCCTTTTTATTTCCAGTATTCCCTGCTTTTAAACTGACAATTTTATTTCACCTATAAAGACTAGATCTGGAACCTCTTCTTCCATATCCGTTGTGAATAATTAATGGAAATAATTGATTTGTCTTCTCTGAGGTGTGTTTTTCTTGTATATACAAGTGCTCCTTTGACAGCTTAATCATTTGACAAGTCTGCTAATTTTCTTTCATTTCTGCTGTTCCATGGAAGTATATTATTTGAAAATTTTACTGATAATATTTAAATTTCCTCAGAAGTTTCTAGTTATTTCCACACATCTTAACAGTTGTATTTGAAGTATCTCTTTCACTGTCTTTGTTTAGAAAAAAAATCTTGGTAAGATGGATTAACTTGAGACTATCTATTTAAATAAATTGTTTGATCCACCCCAACCTTTCCTTATAAATAGTGTGCATTCTTTTTAAGGAGTTTATTGTGGGTTTTACTTCTGTTGATCCCTTTGTATTTCTCACTCCTGATTTGGTCCTTTGTGGTAATGGCTGTTGATGGTGATGAATCTTTCACTTTTAATCCATTTATTACTGCCATTCTTACTTACAGGATGTTGAACTTCACAGTGTTGCTGTTGCTAGTTAATTCTTCAATTATTGTAATATTTTGGGCCAAGTGTCTTTTAATTGTCATATAGTTTACAAGAATCTCACTTTCTGCTCTAAAAGTAGGTGTACTATGAGTTAATTGTCCAATATGTGGCAGTGGCTTTCTCTAGACTTTGCCTTTTTGCTCAGTTTTATACAGGGAAATGAAATCTTCTGTAACTACTTTATTAGTATTTATCACTATATTTTGTTTCTGTTGACCAATATTGTAAAATTGAATGTATCAAATTCAGGATTAAATAATGGTATTTGTATTTTAATTTCCCTGTTGTGTCTTTCAAACTCTGTTTCTCTTCAGTTTTACTGACGTTGTCTTTGCCACAATTGCGTGTCATATTGTCCTCATTCTGCCATTTTTTCCAGTATCATGATGTGATTGTCATAACCTTTGTTTGAAAGAACTTTGCTGCTATATTTTTACACATAGCCTATTACAATTTGGATATCTGCATAATTTAACCTCCCTTTTTATAATACAACATATTTGCACACCTAAAGCAGCAGTCATGTGAGGAACTATAAGTGCTTTACCAATCTTAATGAATTCAATCTGTTACCTTGCTGTACAGAAACAGATTTCACTTCCCCTGCCCCATGTTGTAAAAAGCGAAACTCAGGGGCTAGTGCTGACTTGCCCAAAGTCAGGTAGCAAGTTTGTCTTTTAAAAGTACAAATTCGACCTTTTTGCCCGTAGGTAATATAAGGTACTTTTTGTTATGTCTTTGCATTGCTATTCCGCTTCTATTTTTGGTGTAATTTTTTCATTCCTGGGATGGTTGTGGGTGATTGGATTACGTAGGGCATGGAGTTTGTACCAGCAGTCTGAAGGAGAAGAGTGACTTTGTGGACTGCATAATACAGACAGGTGCCATAGTAAATATAGTGCCATGGAAGATTATTACAGAAAACAAGTGGAAATTGTTTTAACTGATAATATATGCATACTGTAAACATGAAATTAAACAGGTGTTTTAATACCTTCTAAAACAATATTTAGATCTAAAAAATTCTTTATGTTTTGAGGCAACAAATTTATTAATTGCTAGAGAAGCTGACCTTGTCCATCATCTTAGATTGGAATAAAGGCTAGAAATGAACATTATTTTTGCTCTTTGAAATGAAATGTCATTTTAAAAAAGGTTAGATTATGGAAAAAGTATGGGATTTTTCTGGGTTGTAGAAGGAAAGGTAGACAATTTTCCTAGACTTTGCTCTTTCTTTTTTGCACTTTGGTTTTGTTGCAAGACAGAATACAGAAGCAGTCTTCCTTCTGCCTCTTGAAGCTATACTGTGTTCCAAATGAGACGTCAAGACGTGTGCAGTTAGATATTGTACGCACCTTGTTTTAATGACAGATGTAGATTTCTGGAAACTGCGTGAATCCTTTTGGCCTGGAAATCTTCCCTTTGGAGGAAATATTGGAAGCTGACATTTTAACTGTGGACTCGAATATTTAAAGGGAAAGTCTTGCATTCACAGCTGATAAAGAAGACAATAAACTTTACTAACATGCTGTTTGTTTCTAACAGCAGTTGTGACTTAACCTCTTAAACATTTTTATGAATGCAGAATTTTGCTGATTCTCACTAAAACCAAGACAGACTATTGCTAGAAGTCATAAACCAGTTCAAAATGCTAGAAGTTTCCAAGCGCCTCCATTGTAGTTAAAATACACTCCAAATTCCTCTACCATTTGCCAATATCAATAAGCAAAAAATTTTGTCTTGCAGGCAGCAGGGTTGGGAGTTGGAGAACAAATGCTGCAGGCAAATAGCCTATTTGTTAACACTAAAGAGAGAGGTTAGCAGAGTATCAGGGCAGCATTTCAGGGGAAGTATGTCACCCGGAAGTGTAAGACTTTTCAAAGCCTGATTTTGCATACAATAACTGCATATAACAAAAATGTGACTGAAATTATAATGTAAGTACAGAAATGTTCAGTGTTTTATTTGGGGTGAGAGTGGAATAATTTTAGTAATCATAAGCTGAAGTTAGATGTTTTTATCTTCATAAATAAAAATGGCCTGATTTTTTTTTTTTTTTTTTTTTTAAGTGCTGGCTACCTGCTGTGTCAATGGCTATACAGAGACATTAAGAATCATATAAATGCCAGGTCATATTGGTGCAGGCACCTAAATATGGAATCTGTGGACTAGTGGTTCTTTTCTGTGGGTTCTACCTGGCTTTTTTCACACATTAGGACTTTGGTTTGAAATTTTAAATTCCTCAGTGCAGGGCATATGTTTGTGCTGTTTCTGCAGATTGGAACTTCCGAAACAGATGGCATGAAGATTCTGAAGAATCAGACTTGGACACCCTCTCTTGAAAGTCTATGAACACATTATTTAATTATTGTAGTGGAGATGATGGTTGAGTGGGGAAGAAGACTTGGGGGAGTAGAGTCCAGCTTTGCTTCTCTTGCTCCTCCCTCCTCCCACACTGCTTACCTTATGTGCTCTTTTACTTATTCTTTGAAACAATTGCTGGGGTTTTTTTTTTGCTTCTTCTGATTACTTTCTAGTGTAAAAACTGGAGAGTTTTTATTTTCCTTGGTTAAATATTTGATTATATTTTTCAATATTTATTTTACATTCTGAGTTCATTTGATTAGTGAAAAAGAAACAATAATATATTTCATTTTGAAGCAGCATTTGCTATAAAAATAATTTTTGGAGGGATAAAGATGCATTGCACATAATTCTGGGATCTTGGCTAGTTTTTAGTATATTGAAAAACTGAAAGAAAACATGTAGGAATGCTGTACCTCTTTGCCTGTTCCCATAGGCAGTGAAAATGATTAATGCTTGTCATGCTGAGCTTGGTGTTTTCCTCTTATAGGAAGATCTTGGAGCTGCTTATTTCTTACTTCCAGTGACTTAAATAGAAGCTATTGAGGTGTTTCTTTTTCTAGCCTTGGGAAGAACTAAAATCTCCTGGTATTTATAAACTAGACCGGAAAGAATATTTCAGTGCTGCTGAGGCAACTTTTTCAACCTGCTAATAGGTATAGTCAGGAGAAGTGAAACAGCTTGCTTTGGAGCAAAGTTTGAGAGTGTAGGGTAATGAAAACTGTAATGAGAGCTTGTTCTCAATTAGCAGCTCCTTTCTTGTGTGCTGCTTCTCACAAATTTTTCAGGGGAAAAAGAAACGGAAGAAAGTGGAGATGACTGGCCAGTCAAATACATGCTGAGAACCACTAATAAAAGTAGTGATCACTCAAGCTTACTCATTTCTATAGGAAGTCAGCATAGCTGCATCTTTAGCATAGCTCTGACACCTTTTAATTCTCAAAGCATCCTCTGCTTCTAGGAAGAGAAGTATTGCAACATATTTCCAAGGGAAAATGGAATTTTGAATTTTTCCTTTTTCATCTGATCCAGTCGCCTTGGAAATAAGTACATTCCCAGCAATCTTATAGGAGACTTTTCTTCAAACACAGCACCAAATGCATACTGAGCAACTTCTAATTAAAAAAACCCTCAAAGATCACTCTAAGTGATGAGACACCAATTCGTTAAGCAAAATGTGTGACAAAAGTTGATGAGAGTCTATTAGGTGACTCTTATCTCCTGCTACATCTGAATCCCTTGCAAGGAAGAGAAAAATGTCACAGCATTTGTGTTTTATAAGGTACCCCAATCACAGCTGTGAGCTGGGGTGATGTGTTATCCTAGACTTGAGCAGGATTTATTTCCCTGTACTGAGAAAGCTGAGTGAGAATACTCAGAGAGAATATAAACTGAGTTTTTTCTCCCTGTTTTTTTTGTTGTGTTGTTTTGTTTTGCTTTAGCTGAGCTGCAGTAGTCCAAGGCCACCTCCAAGGTTTCCCACTCCCTGAGCTGAATGGCCACAGGCAGCTCATTATCATGACTTGCGTTGCTGTCTCCAGCATTTTAAAAACTCTTTTTCTGTTTCTCTAGCAATAAGAGTGAAGTCATCTGCACTGCGACTCTTAACCCTTTTAAAAAGAATTTCTATTAAAATATCCGTCAAGAGCCTCAGCATGGGCTGTACGTGCTCTTGCTGTAAAATAAGCATATCACTGAACTTGATGAGTGCCTGGGGAAAACTGCAGTTGCTGCTCTGTGCCATAGAGTCCCTAGCCAGCATGCTCACATGGATTCCCACCCTGGCTTTATTGCAGGAATATTAGGAAACAGAATAAAATACTTCAGCTGGAAGGAACTTGGAGTGATTGTCAATACTTGGGAAGTTGTTTCGATTCCTTCCTTTGCTTTCACCTTCTCTACTGTCTCTCTCCCTTCTGGCATTTCAGCCTGTAAAATCCTTTAGGTTCAGCCTGACACAGACTTACTGGACAGGCTAATGAAGCTGTCCATGACCTTCAGTGCTGCCCAGAGTAGAACCTCTTTTAATGTGATGGGGTGCTGTTTCCTCTAGTCATCCCTACAGCACTCCATCCCATTCACCGTGCACCCTGCCAGACACATCTTTTGATTTCATCTTTGAATCATTGTAAATATAGCTGGAATTTATATAATTCATGATGGTTTATCCTGAATGGCCAAACATAATTTCTGTGTGACTGGAGTACGACTTTGTGTGTGTGGAACCAGGCTCTGCTGCAAGCAGGCTGCACTGCTGCTGGTGTCTTGCTTAGCAGTGGGAACACTGCCAAAGCATAGACATCTTACAAAACCAACCACAGCCATCCCCCATGGTTGCCTTGGCAGTACTGAATTCAGTAGCAATGTGGTCTTTTTGCCTTTGTATTAAATGGAAGTACTCGGCTGCGGCATAGGCCCATGGAAACATTGGATCTTCTTTCTCCGGGATCTGCTTATTTCCCTTGAAAGTCTCAGCTTTGAGGTGGTAGATTCATGAGTAAGGAGAGGTTTTCCAGCACTTTAGGAGCATGAATTTAATGTTTGCCATATCGTGAAGATTGGTGTTGTGGCAAGGGTGGGTGAATATTGTTTGAAACTCTTGACCTGTCAACATTTATCAGGTGCAAAGTATTAAAGGAAATTATCATGGACTTCATGCTCCTTTAATGTGCAGGGCCAAAGTTTGGAACTTCTGTATCTCTGTAGTTACACTGAGAAAAATAGGTTTTTGGAGAAGAGTAAGGCCATCAGTGTGCTTTAAAATCTCAGTGTGGTTTACAAATGGAGTCCTTTTTCCTTGATCTGATGTTTGGATAACATGAGTGAGAGGACCGGTTTTTTTAAAATTATTTTTTGATTTTTCTGTTGGTGGGAAGATGCAGGTGGCATGAGATACAGTTGGATTTCCTTGCTCACTTTCCTACCAACTTCAGCACAAACCAGAGAGGGAGTTGCCTTGACAAGTTAGGGCACAGTACATTGCTGGTTATTTATTAGATGCTTGAAATGAGCATGTATTCAGTAAGGCAGCTGTTAAAAATGACTGACAGTAACGGGCTTGTTTGTCTTCAAAGTGAGAACTTGTATCTTGCTGTTTAATGAGGGGTTTACAATGGTATTTAGGTTTTGTGCATAAATTTCAGGAGAGTTTTGTCTTGCATTCTCATGAATATGGATAAATTCAATAAACTAAGAGGAGTATTTTGTCAGTTAAAAGCACCTCGGACACCCTTTAAACTGAGGATGTGTGTGCAAAACTTCTGTTCTTGCTTGTCAAAATTTGAAGCCACTCTGTAACATCTCCTGTTTTATTGTCTACAGAGCTGTAAGGATCTAGAGTCTGATTGCCATTCTCTGAACTAACTCCTTTGTCAAATCTTTCTACAGTTCTGCAGTCAAAGAATTCTTGAGTTTCACCATTTACGCTCTGTGGTTTCTTTTTCAGCTTACTTAAGAATGTACAGTTTCACTGCATTGTTTTATGTTTCCATTAATGTCTTTTTTTAAAGCTAATGCACCAATCTGTCCAGTGTCCTGTGGCAAGGGATAGCCAGCAGCCAAATTTAAAAGTGGACTATGCTTTGTTTGGCTGTTCTGTTCTCAATTTTGCCATTGCACTGGAAAGAAATGGCTGTCTTTCTTGTTGCATTCTGTGTGTGTGGGTTCTTGTCTCAGTCATGAAGCTGAGAGAGCAGCATATATATAGTAACTGAAGCAAAGATTAAACTTTCAGATATTTTAGAGTTTTTATTTATTGCAGGTAATCAAAGTGTATAGTGAAGATGATACTAGCAGAGCTTTGGAAGTACCAAGTGATATAACAGCTAGGGATGTGTGTCAGCTCTTGATATTGAAGAACCACTATGTTGATGATCACAGCTGGACTCTCTTTGAACAACTTACCCACACAGGTTTAGGTAAGAATAATAATATATAATGATATAATGTTAAATAAGGTGTTCAGTTTTCATTTTCACATGGAAGTACAATTCTAATAGAAAGGATTGGAAGCAAAATGATGGAAAGTCTTGTGTGATTTTTTTCTTTTTGGGGTTATTGCTTCTGATTATTTTTGAAAGCATAGGTATGAACAAGATTATTATCATGGTACATTTGCTTCACCCTGCTTGATCTGCATCTGTAAGAATGATTTGGAAGACACTAACAGTTGAAGTTCTCACTGCAAATTCTTCCCTGCTCTACCTTGCTTTTCTCTGGCAGTTCTTCCTCTCTTATGGAAGGTATTTCCTGCTTATCTCTCAAGAAAGACTTGGGTTATTTTCATTGCAAATAAAATCCTGTTTGTTCCCAACACACCTGAGTGAAATATCTGACATCAGGGACACAAAGAGGTTACACAGTGCTATTTTATCTTTACGATAGGACTCGGTTTTCAGAAATAATATCAGAGTGGGCTGTCAGTATTTTCCTTCACTACATTGGGTTTGGCTAGATTTATGGTGAACTCTGGGACAGCGCTACTTTAAAAGGAAAACAAAACCATTCCTCTAAGCTTCCACATAGGACCAGTGCACTGTGTTGAAGTAAAGCCACGTGTAGTATTTTAAATTGCTGGTAACAAGATGTTCTGAAATCCTTTCACATAGTCAGTGTTCCTCTAGTGTAGTAAAACTCCTCTTTTTCTATTATACCGTTCAAAATGTGTAATCTATGGTTTCAAAATATAATGTCTGATCTCTGTTTCACTTTGAAGTGTACAGGTGTACTTTTGCAGTATAAAGAACATAAGGCAAATTAATTGTCGGGAGAAAGGGGATGTTTGCAGAGATGTAAAAAATGCAGAACACAGGAAAGACTTTCCTTAGCAAGAGGGGGGTTTAGAAGCCCACTGCTGGAATATAATATTGAACTGAATCTCAAGTTAGACAACCTTACTTGCTTTTATAGCAGTGTTTCAGTACTGTATTGTGTATGCTTTTGATAGGAAATGATGTTAGAAAAATCTACTAGAAGACAAATGCCAAAGAAATATGGTTATAATTTCACATCACTCAAAATTTCCATGTTATTCTTGAACTTTGGCACTGTACTAGAGCTAAAAAAGGTAGTACTTCTGCAACTTCAAGGGCAGTTCCATCTGCTAGTGCGAAGTGTGGCTTGAAAAAGAGGATGTTCTGGACGCCTTCCTGCATTCTAAAATACATAGAAAACTCCATGGAGTTCTTAATTTTCAAAAGAGACTGCACTGGTACCTGGTAACTCCAGTGCTGTTGATTAAAAAAAAAAAAATGTACACCACACACAAAAGTCAAACACCACCCAAACATTTTCACTGGCCTCTCCCTCCCTCCCCCCACAGGTATTATTTAAATATGGCTAAAAGCTACTGTTAGAGTCCCTTTCTCTGGATGTATCTGGGGAATTTGGCCTTGTGCATTTGTTGAAAATAAACTTGACTGTGCATCTCTGACTCAATTATGTTTAACAGCTGTATTTTAAGGATGAACTACAAAGCCTAAAACTAATTTCTGCCTTTTTATACTCCTTTATCCTATGAAAGCAGACACAAACGTTTTTCAAATTTCTTTGCTTTGTAAGATTTCAAAGATATTTGTAACCTTTTGCACTGAATGTATAAGCAGTAAGATTCTTCCAACTCAGAGTAAGGTCAGAGTTAAATCTGGGTCGAGGCTGAAAATGACTGCTATGGAGGAAGAGGTAGCAAAATGGCTTTAGAAAACAGTACTGTATAAACAGCAGACGTGTTTTCTCTATTTTATAGTGTCGCTGGTGTTCAAGTACTGTAGTAACTATTGAAGAAGACACCTTTGAGAAACCATGCCAGAACAATAGTGGCAACAATAGTGTTTCTCCAGCTTTCTGTACTTGCACAGTACTCTTTTTGACAAGTAATGTGTTTTCTTCGATCTGGAGGATTTCTTGGAAGATTTCAATATCAAATAATTAGTGAAATTGATTTTCCTAATGTTCTGATATTCTCAAAATTGCTGAAGACCTTCATTCGCCATGCAGTCTTACAATTGCTCCAGCTGCTTTCAGTGTAGTTCTAGAAAAAGGTGAATGCCTCATTTTAAAAGTAAAATAATTTCATAGATGATGAGATTGGCAATTCAACATTACTGGCCAAGGAAAGGAACAATTTGAGATATCCCCTACATATTTTTACAGTACTGAACAATAATGGAGTTATTTTACAGTACTGGTTTAGATGTAGTTTTGTTAGAAAGAATTAACATACTCATCTTGACTTGCTTTAAGTATATTCTTAAGCACTGAAAGAGTAGCTTGAACAAATATTTTTCAAATGATGAGTTAGTTTGGGATTATTTTCTGTATGTCATTGTTGTATGCTTTAACCATGTAAATTTGGAAAGTCTTTTTCATCTCATAAGTTAAGTGAATTGATATTGAAAGGAGAAGTGCTGTGAGCAAATGTGTGTGTCTGTGTAAACTCCAGGATGATGTGGATTAATAATTCATCCATCAATTAGTGAACATTTTCTTTAAAATCTAACAGCTGTCTGAATACTCCTGAATTAGCTGTAATTGCATGAATCTTAGTGAGCTGAGCACAATGTTCTACTTTTAATCAAGACAGACATTAATTACATCACTGGATTATGCCTACATTGCTGTGTGGAGGTATCTGCTGTGAACGTTTAAAAAGGAAAAAACCCAGCAAAACTCCCACCTAAAGTAAAGCATAAACGCACAGTCTCTGTATTTCAGTTTTCACAAACATACATGCCCTTGGGTGGAGAGCTCTATTGTTAAACACTAAAGCTGGTTGTGTTGTCCCTGCACCTGGCCCACTGCTGCTGCCTTGGCAGCTCAGCCTTCCTCCCTGCCTCCCAAGTTTTGCTGCAGCAGGGGTTCTATTTCAAATATCTGAAGTTCAGCAATTCTTGCAGCTCTATAAATCAATATATTTCAGACTGTGTCTTTCTGGTGTGTATTCTTTTTATCCTAACATATTGAATACAAATACATTTTTGAATGGTTTTTCACAATGTCTAAGATTGTTGAAAGCAGCTGAAGTGTGCCTAAGTTTGGATGATACCATGTCATCCCTACCAGCAAGTACCTTGGTGCTGGGAGTCCCATACTTCCACTGCAATTCCCCTGAGTGGGGCAGGCTCTGAAAACAGAACAATTATCCATAACTGCTCTCCTTTGTAAGGGAAGTACTATATTCATCCAGAAATTTTTTCTTTTCTACTGAGAAATTTTTGTGCTGACTGTAAACAGTTTTCTGTTTGCTTCTGCAGCTGAACACACATTTTCTAGGGCTCTTCTTTTGAGTAGAGGGTACTGCCTTGGCCAGATACATCATCCGTATCTTTCAGTCACATTTTGATTTCACTCTGCATTCTTTCAAGTAGATTGAGAAGGCTGGGAAGGCTCATAAAGCACTACCTGTGCAATACTGCTGAGCAATGGCTCTCTATTTTTTTATTTAGTTTAATTTTTTTTTTCCCACTGGTGGCTGGAGAGGAGGCTTTTTGAAATGTGTTCTATCATGTACTCCAATATGAAATCTTTCATGTGCATCTAATACTTTCCATAGGTAAGGAGGCTGTTGTGGACTGTGGCAGGTACTCCTCATGTTAGAGATAGCAGTAATAAAGAGATGATAGAAAGGGAGTTAGAAACTCTCCAGTCGAGTTGGAAGACAAAAATGATCTACCTAAACTGAAGGGCAGCTTTTTCTTGTCACCATTTAGGGATTTGATTACAGGGCTGTTTTTTGGAGGGCACTCAGTGTTTCAGTTCCTTCAAAAAAGTAAGTTTACTCAGTTATAAAATATTTTTGCTGTAACACCTTAAAAGTAAAGAAATATCAGCACCTTTACCCATCCTTTGGGGTGATGCACAATGTCATATTTTTTCTACCAAGAAGTAAGTCTTGAGGAAATGGTGTTTTCTTAAATGTCACAATGCCAAGCATTTAAGAGTTTTAAATGTTATCTCAGAGGAGCACTTTCTCTCTATAAAACTGAAAGAAAAAAAAATGTTGTTTTAACTAAGAGCTTCAGTTCTTTCGTGTCTCTTTGCCATTGCATCTGAAGAATGTGTTTTGGAGTAAAACAACCTGCACAAGGTTTTAAAATGCTTACTTTCCTTTCACTATTTTTGGATATTTTTTGTTTTCTGAATTTCTTTATGGTTTTATTGGCTTAATTTAATCTGGTTATAAAATGGAATTTGCATGTAGTATCCTTAATCTCTGTCTTTTTGGTCTCAAGAATTGGTTAAATTCAGTGAAGAATGAATTAAATTCAACGGAAGTTTAACTTTGGTTTATCTGTAGATCATGAGAGTTCTTTGTCTTCTGCTAGTCATAAGCTTGATATCTGCTTTTGCTTTTTCTTTTAATTTTTTGGTTTTCTTATAGGAAGAGCTATAGAAGACCATGAATTAGTGATGGAAGTCCAGTCAAATTGGGTAATGGAAGAGGAAACCAAACTGTATTTTAGAAAAAATTATGCAAAGTATGAGTTTTTTAAAAATCCACTGGTAAGTCCCTACATTTTATCTATGAAATGGTGCAGTTACTGCTCCTAAAAAACAGTCTTTTTTTGCTGCACACAGATAGTCAGATTTTAAATTTTTTAGTGTAACAGGAGTCAAAAGGAATAATTGAGAGGGAATATGTGAAGTACAGGACTGAATTGTAGTCCATGTGATCATTGGCTGGTCCCTTTCTTACAGCTGTAAAACATCCATGTTCATTTTTTATTTTTGGAGGTGATGGGAGCAGCAGTGGGTTTAATTGTATTGAAATTTGCACACAGATGTAAAAAAAAATAAATTTTTGCAACTCAGTGAACTTTTCATCAAATGACAACATAATATAAAATGAAGCAGTGTGAGGAGGGGCACCTGTAGCAAAGATGATTTTATTGTTGAAGTGAAAATTGAATGTTCTGGCCCAGCACTGTCCAATTGCAGCTTCTCCCAGCTGTAGCTAAATGACAACTGACACAAAAGGCCATGAGCAGCTATAACCTATTAGGGGTAAGTGAAAGTGAAGCCAAAGTTAGCGTACATAAGGAATGGAAAGAGAGCAGAGATATCTTGTAACTCAGGGATGTTGCCAAAGGTTAATGCTGCTGATTCAGACCTTGGCTGATGGCAAAGGCCATGGAAGCAGTCCTGGCTCAGTGGAAGGAACTTACCATCTGGTTGCTCCATGGTGTATTTGGACAGCTCCTAATGCTGTCTCTTATAAAGCCAGCTTCTTTCAGATGTAAAAGGGAGAAGTAGCAGAATTGTGTGAGGGCTTAAAAGGTAAAAAGTGAAAGATAGCTCAGATCATTTGTCTGTGAAAAGGATAAAAAAGATAAGTATAAAGATAAGAAAAAAAAAAAGAGTTTTGGGAATTTTTTTTGTTTGATTGACCTGTGTGTCTCTGGATAAATAATGATACATTTCTCAGATATGGAGATATTACTATACCAGTGAAAAATTTTTCAGCTTGAGATAGTCTAAAGTTAGTAAACAGGCTTTCACAGAATCACAGAATGGGTCAACCTTCCTGCTCAAGCCGAGTTCTCCCAGAGCATATGGCAAGATTGTGCCCAGAGGGTTCTTGAATATCTCCATTGAAAGAGATTCCACAACCTTTCTTGGCAATCTGTTCCCATGTGTGATCACCCACATAGTAAAGAAGTTCTTCCTCATATTCAGGTGGGACTTTCTATGCATCAGTTTCTGTCTGTTGCCTCCAGAAATTAAGTTTATGTTTTGTTTAAGCAGTGAGTGGAACCAGCTGTGGAGCATGGCAGACCTGCAGCTACACCAGCTTCAGCAGCTATAGCTAAGCAGAGTTCTTGTGGGTGTTCTGCTCCCAGCTGTAGCAAAATGCTTTATCATAATAAATTAATATGAATTAACCCTACCAGCACTTCAATTTCATTAAAAATGGACATTGCTGGACATTGGATGCCGAGGGAATATTAGCTTCAAACTTGTCCAGGCCTTGAGAAAACATTATTTTAAAAACAAAGGTGATCAAACCCTTGTCTAGTTCACATCTGCATGACTGTATTGAACACCCCAGTTGCAGGTCTGTCCCATAAATTATCCCTTGAGCTTTCCTTGATAATGAAATTGGCATTTTAATTGTAGACTTTTAACACCACCATGTTGTAGTCAGATTTTTTTGTTAATTTTTATAATACATAAAATAGAAGACTAAAAAAACCTGAGACAACTTTTTCTGTGTTAGTGGAAGTTATTCCAAAATATTTTACTGAGTTTCTAGTGTAATGGAAACAATAGAAAAGAATACACTTTTCGGTATGGTGGTGTATAGCCACCTTACTTTGTAGCATATTGAATCCTCAGGCAAGTCTTGTATGTCAACAGCAATAGAAAATACTGCTGGAAAAACAACACTAAGGGCCAAATATTGCAATGTGATTTGTGTCTGAAACCCTCTTCCAGAGACTATCAATGTTTCCTCAAAATTCTGTGTTTTTCAACATATAATATATAGCATGTGCCAAATTTTGGGATGGTATTAAGGTAAGCCTAAATTATTGGATCAGGGAATCTTCAGTGTCTTGCACTGCACTGAGAGTTTAAATTGGACATACAAAAGAGAAAGTTCTGTATTTATTTCTGCAGAACTTTGATACAAGTTCTTCTTGTTACAGAGCTTTTTTCCAGATCATATGATATCTTTTCCAAGTGAGACCAATGCAGCTCTAAGCCATTCTGGGATACTACAGGTATGTAATCCTTGAATGAAGATGAACCAGCACAGCTCAGAATTTCCCATTGTTTGTGTTGTGTGAGCATAGTTCCTTATTGCTGTTGGATCTGTTGCTAGGTTTTGAATAACTCAAGACATGGTTAATAACTTTTTTCCTCAAGAGATATGAAATGATGGATCCTTTCGAAGCAGTTTTTATATGTCCACACTTGGAAACTTGGACATCCTTTAAGAATCAAAAAGCACCAGAACAGAGAAAATACAGTGAAAACATTACCTTTATTGGGTATTTCAGGTGAAAGATCCTTTTCCCTTAAATAGGTGGAGTGCTGAACAAACTTAGCAGCAGGCTGTGGTAGAATACCAAAGAAGTGGTGATGTGACACAAATGGATATGAAAAAAGAGTTAAATGGTTAAACTTAACAAGTAGAAAATTTAGACTGACTAGTATGATTTGTTAGCTTGAAGGCTACTTCAGCCTTCAAAAAAAATTATGGTAGGTCACTCAGTGTTAGTCATCTTTTAAGCAGACACAAGATTCTAATTTACGGTGGGAATTATGAAATAATAATACAGAGTGACCATATCATTGTCTTACTTTCAAAGACGGGAAAAATGAGTAATAAAGGTGGAAATATACACATCACTCTTGGTTGCTTGTCACTAGAAAAATTAAATAATAGAAGAAGAACTTCCACTGATCTTAAGACAGCAACCCTATGCATGAGTTTTGGGGATAAAGAATGATTGGAGAAGCAACATAATAACACAGAATATTTAGAGCAGAAGAAAAAGAAACATAGAAATTACAATTTTTAAAAAATCTATACAATAAAGTCTACTTTAGCATTCACCAGTAAATTAAAACCATTTGAAGTAACTAACTCTCAAAGCATTCCTTCATATTAAATAGTTATATCATTATAAAAGTGGATGTTAAAAAAGATGTTAAGATTATCTCAGATGCAGTGAAAGATTTTGCAAATTAAATTTGACAAACACTAGATTCTCTAAGTAATTTTTACAAATTTTTGCAAAAGTTCCGCAAATCTAATGAAAATTTTTTCCCTTTTGCCACCTACATAACATAGATTTTGCAGCAAGAACATTTAATTTAGAAAATTCTGTCCCCTATGCTAATAGAACTTCATCTTTTTTGCTCACAAATGTAATTTAGTAGTTCAAAAAAATAATGAAGACCTTTATAAGAGAACTGTTTGCCAGTATATTCCTGTGCAGAACTTCTTTAAGCCCATATTTTGAGATCTAGAATATGTTCAAAGCTGCTAGGTAAGATTAAGAATAATTCTAAATATATCTGGTTACTTGCCATTTTCATAGCTTGAAAAACATGTTACAAACTCTCCTCTGTTGCTGTTTTGTGTTGCATTGTGTATTTAGTTACATTTATCAAATGAAACTTAATATGCACAAAGTAGAGAATACCTTGGTGGATTATGCAGCCATTGTGTGCACTCCAGTAGAAACTGTTGAGTAAATTGTTTACAGTGAGTCACTGTTTCCTTGGAAACTTTCATTAAGACAAGTTAATGGGCTGCCTTATTATTTGTGATGTGCTTGGTTAAGTATCAAAAGAGACATTAGTTTGACAATTCAATGCTTACGAGAGATTAAAAAATCACTTCTGATACTTTTACATCCTTTTGTGGATTGAGCTGTAAGCAAGTAAATTGTTTTCAAAGTCTGTTTTCCTTAACTCTCATTGAAAGTGGAAGAGTGAGTGTTTTGGCTGATAATTTTGAATAAGAACATCTTTGTAGAACAGAGCCACAAAACCAAAAGAGAAGTTCATCTGTCTCCTATCCATTTAGCATGTGCTAAGTAAAAGTACTAGGTCTGGGATATACTGAATGTCTGTGTATACCAAAGAGAGAGGTTTAATTGCTGCCGTGAAGATCTTTATCCTGCAGAAGAGGTGTGTCACTGCATCCATCAGGGTATAGCTCTCTGAGACACAACGCTCTGTGTACATGACTAGTGGTAGGCAACCTGGGTCATTTTCAAAACTTGCTTTAGGCTTCTTTTGCAAATTGGATGTTTTAAAATAGGTCCAAAATGAATTTAGTAGGAAGATTTTAAGATCATTATTTTAAGAGCCAGGTTTTCATTTCTTTAATCTCTCTGCCACAGCAAGTCCCTCTTTCCCTAACCAGTTTCTCACCTGACTGCCATTGCAGGCTTCAGGCTGAAACAGATCTGCACTGAATTTCAGTCTCTAGTCAGTCTCCTGGATATAGTTTAAATCCCCTCATTGCCTTGCTCTGTCTTCCACTCTAGGTTTTGTTGGCCTCTCAGGTGGACCGAAGTCTATAGAAGACAATATTGAGATTCAGAATAAATTCTTCACTAGAATTGCTTGGTGCCCCCAAAATTTCTCAGCAGGTTCGGGGTAAAAATCCAGCCCATTCCCAGGGGTATTGGTCTGGATTATGGCCAGCTGTCACCACATCTTTGAAGAAATCAGTCATCAAATTCAACATGATTGACAAAGTCATAGTATAATGATGGCTTCTTTAACTCCCTGAAGCACTGCATAAAAGCTCAAGAAGCATCCACCTTAGCCGATATTGTTGTTTCTGCTACTGCAGCCTTTTTTTCATTGAAAATGTTGAAGATGTAGACAAATAAGTTTTATAGTTGGGAGTGCAGCTTTCAGTCTTGATCACATTCGGTGCCATCTAGGATTTCTGCATTTTTCACTATTACTGTATTCATCTTAAACAGTGCAGTGTTTTTCCATTCTGTTTTTTCACTTTCTGATTGATTTGATAATTTGTTTATTTATTTAGTTTGGTTTATTTTTTTTTTTGCAACAAAAGATTTTTATTTGTGTTGTTTCATGTTCAGATTGGTTTTAAATTAGTTGGTTTACAGCTAATCAAATGGTAATCAAGTCCTTAGTGCTGTCTCTATCAGTATCTGAAAGATGTGGTGGCATTTGACACCACTCTGCTTATCAGGGTATATATTTCACTGTGTGGGGAAGAGGGTGCAAGTTTATTTGTGCATATTGTGACACCAGTAGTCCTTGTCCACAACATACTATCATTTAGCTCTTCCTCTTTGTCCAGTATTAAGGATTTTTCTTATTTTATCTGCATAAGGGATCCATTCCTTCCTATAACAAATTTGTATGTGCTCCATTTAAAATATCCCCACAAAACAAAAGAGCAACAGAAAAAGAACCTGAAGCAAAAAACAGCCAATAACATTTTCTTTTCTACTATCATTCATTTATGGCATTTATTACAGACATTCAGTTCTCACTCTGAAATATTTTTACTGCTCATCCTTCTGACAGTTAATGGTTTTGACTACAGCTTGTTCATGTTCTATTTTCACACACAGACCTCAGCTGTCTTAGAAAGGAAAAGATGGATTTAAGATTGCCTTTTTCCTAGCATTACTGCTACTTTATTTTAATTGATAGCATGGGTACAACAGTGACTGTCAAAGCTTAGCATTGTATTGCTCCTCCACTTTGGTCTGCTGAGTAAGAGAAGTGTTTTTCATGACAGTATTTCTGGTTTGAAGCTCTTATGGCAGAAATCCTGGGGAAGACACTTGTGCAGGCAGGAAGCCAACCAGTCCTTTTAGTTTCAGCAGAGACATTGAAGCCTAAAAAGATGCTCTTTTGTTTTTGCCTACATTGACTCGTTCAGATTTTCCTAAGGCTTTAATTTGACTTTGTTTATGGGTTTTATACTTTTTCAGTACAGCCTGTGTGTTTCCCACCAGTGAACCTGTTAGTACATTGCAAAAGGGAAGATTAACAGCTGGAACATGTACCAAGACCTACCCATCTAATTCAGTGTGGCTAAAAGAGCTTAAACTGCATTTGCACACAGCTGTGTGCCAGCAGCACGTGAAGATAGATGTACCTAGGCTTGCTGTAATTGAACTGTTCAGGTGAATAGGACTGAAGCTGCTCATAATGCCATCCTGGTGCTGGCCTGGGGCTCTCCCCTGGCCAGTGGAGCTCTGCTCATGTTACTGCATTCACACCAGCTCAGGTTGGTTTGAGCTGGTACAGTCATGCATCTCACTGCAAGGCAAGAAAACAATAAAAGTCAAAGAAACCTTGTATATCTTGGTTGGACTGTATTATTTAGTGGCCAGAGAACTTGGTGTGCTTCGAAAATCACATTCACTTTTTCATTCTACTGGAGTCCAGTACTGGCTAGTCCATCTCTTGCCTTGTAATCTGTTGTTTCGCTCCTCAAATAAGATTTTATGGAAATAGAAGTGGATGGGAGGAAAATTCAGCAACGAAAACTGCAGATATCCACCAGAAAATCCTTTGTGCCGTACCTCTGTATAAGCCTTGACAGAATTTATGATACTATAGACCAGTCCTGGGGCTAGATTCCTTGAAGAGCTCAGTAATAACATAAGATTATGTTATAATCAGTAGTAAGATTCTGTGACATATACAGAAATAGAAGAATTCTGGGTTAATATGCTGAGAGTCATAGTTCTGAGTAGTGTTATTGGAAGAAGAGTGATAAAAAAAGGAATGCAAACATGTAAACATGGTTGCTCACTTTTAGTGGGTACTTTTGCAGACTGAGTAGAACTGTTGAAGCCTCAGCAAGATAAGGGCTGTGTTGCACTCTGACAATATCTGATGAAATGGCTGAAAAGAAGTCACTGAATTTCCTGAGTAGAGGCAGGAGATGTCTTGGGGACTGGCCCAATCTCTCTGGTTTTGATTCAACTAAAGCTCCTCCTTAAGCACCTTTCAGATGCAGAGACCTTTATTCCCTCCTTTTGAAAATGCTAATGTCTGCCTGACCTGCATGGTTTTGTAATTCAGAGTTTGTGGTTTGCTGAATTATATTTAACTCAGGTCAGCTAATTTCTCTGGTTTGTAGCACAGTGGGTGAGGGACGTAATTTTTTTCTTCTGTTGTTACATAAATAGGGTTGGAGGCATGGGATCAGTACTTCTTACACTGGTTTAGTTGCAGAAGTTCACATATTGCAGAAGTAATGCTCTCATTTCAAACCATATGGTTCCATATAAATATGTAACTTGCTTAGCATACCTTGGAGTTGTGTAACATTCTTACATGCCTTAAATCAGAGGTACTGTTAATGGGATTTGATGCAATAATAACTGAATTACTGTGGTGTGATAGTGTATTTAGGAGTTATTCCCCTTAGCCCTGTCTGAGCATGTTAGTGAAACATAAAGATGGTTTCAGAGGAAAAGAAAAATGCGTGTCTGATACTTTCTTTCAGATGTTCCTTAGCTCCAGCACATATCCTGAGATTCATGGTTATTTGCATGCAAAGGAGCCGGGGAAAAAATCATGGAAAAAATTGTACTTTCTTTTGAGAAGATCTGGCCTTTATTTTTCCACTAAAGGTACATCTAAGGTAAGGGAGGAAAAAGAAAGAGAGCAAGAACTGTGAAGTCAGAGCAAATATGTATGTATTTATCATTTGTTTTAATAATAACAACCAAAATTTTTAACCAAATAATTAAACTTGTAGTGATAAAAAATAAATCTAGTTATTATAGATAAAATCTAGAGAGATACAGAGATACAAAACTGGGGAGGTGTTGTCTTAGAAACTGTAGTTTCTTTTTGCCTCATAAGTTTGCTTCATTCTGGTTGATATTTCTCATAACAGAGTACGCTGTTAAAATGAATTTTCCAATACTAGTTAAATTTCTGAAGTATAAGTAGATGTTCTGAAAAGTGGATATAGTAATTAATTATATAAAATAAGAATTTTTACAGGATAACTTTAGGAGTTCTCAAAATTTGTCACTGGACAGTTTTTCATTTTACTAGTTCAAATTTTTGACGGCAGTGCTTTAAGCCTTATCATATTAAACATTGGAGTTGAGAAACCTTTTACATAAACTAATCAAACCAATGTTTATTCATGTTTTGGATTTTCTGTAATTACCTGCCAGAGTTTTCATTGAGCTGGTTTGTCTCCTTTGGCAAATTTCTTTTGTTTGCTTCCTTGACATAATTAACCTTAGTGGGTAGAGATAATGGTTAGAAATGGTACCAGGCAATAATTATAACAGTATGTTGTTTTTCAGCTTATGAAAGTTTATTTTGTTTTGATATTGGAATTGCATACTGCTCTCAAAACTTGCCTCCTACTCTAATTTTATTATTGCTTGAATCTAGTGGAAGTTTTCTCAGAAATTATATAACTTGTGGTCTGGGTTTTTTTCCCCCCTCTAGAGGAATAAACTCTTTAACTGATTTGATTTTTTTTTTCCCCTCTGTATTATGAAATGAGTACTGAGTTGCCTCTTTTTAGATTTCATGATGTCATGGTTAAAACTGCAGTTTGTAAGACTGTATTTTGGAACAGGATAACTACTGTTCTCTTCCAAGCTTCTTATCTAGAGAGGCTGGCTAAAAGTAGTCTAACTTTATTACATTACTTTTCTTTTTAGGAGCCAAGGCATCTGCAGTTTTTCTGTGAATTCAGCAATAGTGATATGTACATGTCTTTAACAGGCAAAAAGATTTCTGGAGCACCAACAAACTATGGATTCTGCTTTAAGGTACAAGCTTATTATTCTGATACATATTAAAGCAAGCCACAGTTTTTAGGTAAGCTTAAGTTTCTTTAAGGCTTTGAAAGCAATATTCAGCTGTCTATTATAAAATAGGAGAATTAGTGGCTTTTATTTCAACAGGTATTATCTTCAAGATATGCTTTAATGCTAAAAAAATGTGCTGTGGCCTTCTAGCCTAACAAATCAGGAGGAACCAGAGACCTGAAACAGCTCTGTGCAGATGATGAACAAAGTAGGACCTGTTGGATGACAGCAATTAGGTTACTCAAGGTAATTTTTCTGTGTGGAGTTAACTTCTTGCCTAAGTGTGCTATGTGATATTTTGATGCCATGAGTAGAGAGGTAACATCATTTTAGATTCCTGTGCAATAGCAGCATCAATTTTGTACTTTGAAAGCTTTTTTTTTTCATCCCAGCAAGAAGAGAGAGACCAAATCCTGGAATCATTGTAAGGGATGGAATGATGCCTCAGTCCTGAAAATATTTAACATTAAACATGTGCTTCTGTGTAACCTTGTTGAATTCAGTGAGATTGCTGAGTAATGTTGAACAAAGTGACAAGAATACACAAGAAGGGAACTTTAATGTTTTTAAAATGTGACTGTGACATAGTAGGAACAGGCCAGTTGATATATTAAATGGACAGTATTTAATGCAAAGTGTACATTTATAAAGGCAGCAGCAACAATGATGATGTACATTTCCTTAGCCTAACAGCTTTTGTCCCTGGTTTTCAATGGTAAAGAAAAGCGTGTGCTATCTTTTTCATCTGGAAAAAACCTTACTTGGCTTAGGTTTATAACTGAAAATGCTAACCATGTTATTTTCTGGTTTTAGTATGGGATGCAGCTGTATCAGAATTACATGCAACCATATCAAGGTAGAAGTGGCTGCAGCCCTTTGACTATAACACCTATGGTATGTCCCACAGTAGCTCCATGAATACATACATGTTTCTGGCATTGTGCTCTTTTCAAGTAACTTCTGTCAGTTACACTACTGACCTGCTCCTTCAAAACCTTGCATGTGCAAACGCTTGCCGAAATATTAAGGGCTGCTAGGGTTGACTAGAGAGCTAAATAATTAATTTCCGTAGAAAAAATGAGTTAAAAGGCTTTTCCCTTTGTAAAATCTTTAGTATTTTTGGGAGTTCATTGGCTTATTACTGTTGTATGGAAAGAAGATTTTGAAAACAAAGCAGCAGAACCATCAACGCATTAAAAGAGAAGTAAAGTGTTTAAGGTTACACGTGCTGACGAATAAGAAGGTTGTAACAAATCCTTTTCAGTATACTTATTTTAATTTTTTAAAAAATTTAAATATTAAGTATTTGAGATGAATTTCAGCTGGTGTAATACTGACTGGACTTCAGAGGAAAATTGTAATTTGTCGGACGGTCTGCCCTGTTTTGGAGAAAAACAGCCTATACCAGATATTGTGTCCATCTTCTCGGCTGGATAGTTGGGATTGGATGAGGTCCATTTCTTAATATCTATGTTCTCCCAGCTCTTTATGAGTCATTTGATTTCAGACTTTTTCATGGATGATTTATATCCCTTTTGTGTTTTTTGTTGGCTAAATTAGATAAAAATTACTTGTTTCTGTGATCTCTGTCAATGATTTTATGGTGATTTTTTTTTAGCTTTTATTGTAGTTCTTGCTGATAAAATGCCTGAGAAATGCATTTGCTATCACAGGTATTCAAAAAAGTAGTTTTCAGTGATCTTGCTAATAAGCATGGCTTATTAAGCATGTGCTTAATATGCTGCCCATGTCTTAGTTTGTGTTGTGTGAAGCTACTGCAATAGCCAGCTGCTGCTCTTATGATGGATCAGGGAGACACTACTGATTCTCTCCTCTTTCACTGCTGTGTACATTTTAACTCCTATAGCTTCTAACAGGCAGAATCTATACCCACTGCTAACAATGGCACTGTTTTTCTACTCTTATATAGTTCATGAATTAAACAGCAAATTGAATAATCTGGGGATTAAGTGTACATGCTAATGAACATACTTCATAAGGAAGCCACTTCCACATTTCACATTCCTTAATTCCTCAACCATATCAGCTACAACAGTTCCCTCCACTCTGCTAGAGGCAAACATTTTCTCTTAATTTGCCCTTGTTTTTTTACTTTTGCAGAGTTCTTTACAGGTTACAATTACTCAGATAGAACTTAGTCAGCACTGTCAAGAACTACAGAATTTCTCTCTTCCATTTCTAGTTCTACTCATGCTTGTAACCACGCAAAAAAAAAACCCCACACCAAAAACCAACAAACTAGAGCTGCTCTGGTTTTGGACTGGGAAACTTTGCTAACCCTACAGAAATCTGGGCCTCTTGTGTCCAGATGTTGCTTTAACTTAAAGAGTGCTAGAATGCTCTTTTATTTATTAGATATTCCAGTGCCTGCCAACATTTGAGCCATTACAATTCTTGTAAAACCTGATTTTGTAAACCTTGATTTCTGAGAAACATTTTGATGATTTTTAGGACTGTTTTGTCAAACCTCAATGTTCTTATTCAGTTGTTACAAATTTGATCTTCACTGAGAGAAAAAAACACAAGCATTTTTTTGTAACAGATGCTGCAGTTATTGAGTCTGTGATTAGAGTTAGAAGGGATGTATTAAAATAGAAGTTATACTCCATAGAAATTGCTGTTTTCAATACTTAAATATGGTGAACGGAATGGAAATTTGAATAGCAAACATATAAATCTGACATATTTCTAAGAAATATTTTGAATATTTTTTAATTTGATCATTATGTATAATAATTTTGTATTTTACCTTTTTTTCCCTGTTACTTGGACATCTTAAGAACAGTTTTCTGACTTCTTTTGACATGGAAAGGGCTAGTTATAGTTAAAAATATAAATACAGTTTATGGTAAAGTGATGTATTTGTCATCCATTGCAGTAATGCAAAAAGATGGTCTGTCTTGCCAGACTGTAAAATTGAGCTTTGCAGCCACATACTGAAATTACAAATACTCCCTAGGGTAAAATAAGTTTAGCTCTGATGGGAAACACTGACAATACTTGAAATATCACTTAAAAAACATAATGTTTTCTCAGAAGCTCGCTTTTAAATGATGAATCTTGTAAAAAGTGAGCAAACTTAATTTATTTTTCTTTGTTGCAGAGAAGCATTTCAGAAAATTCTTTAGTAGCAATGGATTTCTCAGGACACAGAAGCAGAATTATAGAAAATCCAACAGAAGCGCTTTCAGTTGCAGTTGAAGAAGGATTAGCATGGCGGGTATAAACACCTTTGATTTATTAGAATAGTATTTTCTGGTTTGGTGGTGGGTTTTCTTTTTTTTTTTTCTCTTTTTTTTTTTTAACAAAAGAGCTTTGAAGTCATGTATTTGCTTCTCTCTCATACAGAGAAGAGGATGTCTCCGACTCAACTCACATGGTAGTCCTATTGCCATGTCTAACATGGGTATGTGTGAGTTAATTCCTTGCCAGAGAAATGCAATAACTTGTTCTTTCAACTAAGGGAAAATGTTTTTTCACTGATCTTTTTTTTCCACAGCTATACACAGATCTCAGTCATGGTTTCATCATAAAATCTCTAGAGAAGAGGCTCAGAAACTTATTTTGCAGCATGGACTTGTAGATGGGTAAGTTAATTCTTTACATAGCTTCTCTGAGAATGTTTCTAGCCATCAACTCCTATTTTCATGTGTCTCTTACTGGGGGGAGGTGGAGGAAGGAGTTTGCACTTATCTAATAGGAATAAAAATTCTTTTATATAGGACTGTCTGGGGATCAGTTGGTTCCTATTTTATATCATTTGGAAACAATGAAGTGATGATCTAAGACTTTGATTCTGTCACTGACTGATTACTTATGTCTGTTCAGAGCCAAGCACTAGGGCTGTGTCTTTGCACAGGATTCTCTGGGAGTTGTCAACCTTGGCACCACTGTCTTTTGTATCTCTATTAGTGATGAAAGAGTCAAAGAAAGCCTGAAAACATTATTCTGAGGTGAACTGTGCTGGGACAGACATTGGAAAAAAATACGCTTTTTTTCATGAATTGATTAAAAATTGTGTAATCCCCTTATAGTAAACAATAAATGTTAGGATAAGGCTTCAATTTTTTAAATATTTCATTTAAATATTACTTTAAAAATGACAAAGTAAGTAGGTATTTTATGTTCAAATCCTGCTTTTCATTCCTGCATTTTTATTCTTAGTCCTGTATTAAATGTAAACTTGGCCCTCCTTCATTCAATGAGTAATTCCGTAAAAATCTCAGTTTTTTGAGTCTGTTTCCAGTTAGGTACCTGGAACATCAGATTGGTGGTTAAATTCCTTCAGTTTTACATTAAGTATGTTTTAGTACTGTTTTCTACATCTACAGAGAGGGCTTCAGGAAAAAAAAAAGTGAAGGAGAGGAAAGGGAGACACACCCAGTCGTAATCAGCACAGGGACTGGACTTCCACTTTTGTAGTTTTAATTTTTTTTTTTTTATTTCTAGGGTCTTGTTTTTAAGCCTGGTGTATCATCTTGAAGCCAGTTCTGTGCTCTGCATTTATTTTTGCATTTGTTAGAAGAGTGGGACGGGACATGGGTTGAATCCAATGTATATTTCTGAGCAGGATGTCATTCTAGGCCTGATGCATCTTCCATTTCTTACACACACTGAAATAAGAAAATGAATACCTTGCTAGCATTGTTTAGTACAGTGTTGTTTATGTTATATTCTTGGAGCCATTCATAGCTGTGCAGTGGGATTCTGAGGAGGATGATACTGTTGCGTGGACTGTGTAGAATTAATCAGAACTTTGGTAGTAGGAGCGCTCATATGCTGTCAGATACATATTCAGGACTTACAGTGAAGCAATGAACACATGACATCATATGACATCATTTTGGTGAGCTAAAAGCATGAATTATCACCAGAAATGCAGCCATTTTTAATGGGAAAAATAAGACTTCAGTTTCCGGGAGTGAGGGCAGAGAAAATAATCCATATTGAGCCTTTTAAGATGATCCTGAGCAAGGAGTTCTCGTGCATATATGACAAGGGAGTAGGGCCTCTGTAATACCATATGTACCAACAAATATGTTGTTCATGATGGCTTTTAGAAGACAAGGAGGAGATTATATGAACTAACTACAGTGGTTTTAGTATTTGGATAACTCAATAACAGAAGTAGGGAAGCAACAATCTTAAGACATGCTATGAAGGAAGAAAGTTTTTGGATCTGGTGTTAAACCAACTTTCTTTAAAAAAAATCACTTGGTAATATTGTAGATTTTCTATTTTACCTCCTAAAGTATGTTTGAAAACTTTTCAGTGATAAATGGTTAATAGGATTGCAAACTGATCAGCATCTGGTTGATGAAAGGGGTAAGAACATTACCAAAAGGCCCCTGAAAAGGTGCAACTTGTCATTCAGAGAAGTTCATGAGGGAGAAGTTGACTGGAGTCATCCAGCATGTCTAAAAATGTCCTTCCAGTCAACGTTTATGAGATTCTGTGAACTACAAGCCTTTCTTCATAATGTTTTTTAAGGTTCTTTGACAACAAAAGTAGGTCTATTGTGATTATATTAGAAAATAATAAAGATCTTTTTATCCAAAGGAGAATAAATGTTGCTTATATTTTTGATTAAACAAGGAAAAGAGTAAGAAAATATACTTTAAAAGAACTGATGAATGGAAATGTAAATCCAAATCAAAGTGATTGCCTTTAATGTGGATCCTAGTAACTGGGTGTAGAGACCGCATTTTGGATATCTGCAAAGTGGCGCATTCCCACAGTGTCCTTTTTCTGAATAAAATGAAGCAGTCATTAATGACAAATACGTGGAAGTCAGTGGGCAGGGTGCGTGTTTCTGGCTGCGAGCGTCTCGCTCGTGTCCCGGGCGGGTGGGAGCCCGCTAGGTGGTGGGAGCGAGCCGCTGTGAGCGGAGCCGCGGCAGGAGCTGCCTTAGGGACGGGGCTCCCAGCTAGACTGCACACGGATTTTGACAGAAATGGTAATGATTACGGACTCCAAATTTCTTAATTCCAGGTATTTTCTTACTATGTAAAAACAGAACTCTTATAAACGTTGAGAATTAAAATAGTACTTTGAATCCGTTCTAGAAGTTAGTGAAAATCTACTGCAAACCTTTGGCTGGTTTTTTTTTCTTCCTTGAAATTCTTTTCCTGTAGTACCTGGGCTCTCATTTCTGGTGTGTGGTGGGGCAAACAGTTATGATTAGGCGATCCTAAAGCCCACTTGATTGAAACCTGCAATTCCATTTTGCCCTTTTCTGTCGTGAAAGAGGAGCATGCTTGCCAGTGGCTGTCCCTCCATCGTCCTTCTTTGGTACATTGGTCAGCTATATTGGTACCAGACCGGCACGGTACACGCAGTTCAGACTCACTGCCCCACATCTATCCGTCAGATTCTTCCCTGTCCTCCAAACTGTTCTCTGCCAATATTCCAAACCAGGTGATTCAGTGAAAACTGTCTCATGCTGGTAATCATCCTTTGCCTGTACCAAATTATTCTGGCAGGGCTATGTCAAAGTTATGTTTGTCCATATTCTGGTTGGAATAAGTTATCAGTGAATTAGTTGCAGTGGCACTGTTGGCCGTTCAGAGTGTCATGATTTGAATAATGATTCCATAAAGCAAGCAGAGTGTAGCTCTGTCCTGTTGGGAATTCTGCTGCTGTGCAGAAATGAGAGTGCATTTATGAGGATTGGCCAGATGTGAAAAACATCCTGGTGTGCCTGGCATTACCTTTTCTGTATAATTCCTGTTTAACTACCTTTTGAATTTTCCTTATAATGCTTGTGATTTAGAAAATTCAAGTTTTCTCTAGTCAGAGTCCAAAGAAAAATTTTGTTCAAAACACAAACTTTGAGGGTGCTTTTCTGTCTGAAGAAATGTATTGTAATTCTATGCAGTGTAAAAACTAACACCTACAGTGTCATTTATTCTGAGAATGCATGTTTTTCACATAATAGACAAGGTGAAGAAGAATTTAAGAGAAAGTATTCCCAGTGACATATTTGCAAAGAAATACTGATTAAAAGCCTAACATACATAATTGATATTATTTATGCTTTTCACTAATACTTGTAATGAATTTAGAACAGTTTTAACTGTATGTTTATAAAAGGATTTCAAATGATCTTACTTGGAAATTTTTTGATCTCTTCTAGGGTATTCCTGGTACGTGATAGCCAAAGTAACCCCAAAACCTTTGTATTGTCACTGAGTCATGGATTAAAAATAAAACATTTTCAAATTGTACCAGTAAGTAAGTTTTTTCAGTTTATATATGGAGTGTAAAACCAGACAATTGAATAAGGGTGATAGGGTATTGATGGATTTTTTCTTTTGCTGTTTTATGGAAGATGTAAACATTGTACCTGTATCACTAAATATAATTAGTATTCCTTAGCAGAGTTGAACGGTTTTGAGCTTTGCCGTTTGATTTGTTCTAGAGCTTGACGAGTATTACGAAATCCTAAAAAGTTTCTTAAAAAACTAAACAAATCTGTTTCAACTGGAAGAGAAGCAACTCTGATGGCATGAAAATCATGTATTAATGGAGTTCATATTTCCCTTTACTTTTCAGTATGTACAGAATTTCTTAGTCATCTGTTTTAGGCTGCCTCTGTTGTGTGTTCATATCTCACTGAGTCTTCTGTTAAGGATAGTTTCAATACTTGTAGTCAAACCTATTTTGTTGACTTCTCTTGTTGTTACTGTGGTATATTCATGTACAGGTCTTATTCAGGGGAACAAAAAAAAAAGATTTAGTCGAGCTGCTTTATAGGTAAGCTGAAAGTTACTAAGCTGAAATCATATTTCTGTTAGTTTTCATTGAACATACTGTCCAGTTATCCTGCATAATGGTTAGCCATCCCCAATGGTTAGTCACCTCTCATGAGATGGTTTATGTGGGTTTCTTTACATGCTCATCTTGACATGACAAATACTTGAGCATTTTGTGTTTTGGCCACAGATACTTGCCATAACTGAGCAGACCCAGAGTTTCTGTATTCCTTACCTAGGGCTTGTAGCTGATATCCTCCACTAAAAAAAGTTCATGTAGAATAAAACTGAAGCATTATCTGAGAGGAGGAAAGAAGTTGATCAGGTTAGCTAGAAGAATTGTCCAGGATTTTGTTGCATTTAGGTACAGAATGTGGAAGATTCCTTCATCCAAAAGTGATAGTTATGCACTGGATCCCATGGGATCATCAACACATAATCCTTAATAAGAATCCTGAGTGTAAGATCTCAGTGCATTCATTGGCTGTAGTCACTTCTAGTATGTACTTTGGTATGACTATTGTGTGGTTTAGAAAACCTTTTGAACTTCATACAAAGAGTGTATGATTCTACATCATTGGCACGTCCTTTAACTCTCAAATTTAAGAGACCACTTTTCCTTTCCCTATCTGGAAACAGACCCTCTCTTCTCTAAGCGCAGATGTAGCAGGATGGCTGCAATTGTCTTCAGTTTCCTCTGAGATGGATTAATCTCTTCTTCCCTTCAAAAGACTGTGCTAAAACCTTGCTCTCCTGTTTTGGAATCTTTGGAGGAACCAGGAATTCTTAGTTTTAATATAATTGTCTACAGACTTGGGTCACATTTTCCATGCTATTCATTGAGAAGACCTATACCACTTCATTGCAAAACTTGACTTACTTGAAGGAAATATTTTTTAATTGTTTTTTTAAGTAAAGCTATTTCTCCTAGGCTAGTAACCAGAAAAAAATAGACTGTGATGAGAGCAGCTTAATCTAGAGAAAGTGTGTCAGCATGGAAGCTGTTTGTCCCCCAAATATTGGCATATTTCAGTTCCTTTCTGTCAATTTCTGGTTGCATTCAGTACCCTCATTCCATTCTCAATACCCTGACTTAAACATGCTCTGTTTTTGCTAGAACAATGCTCTTTAAAGATTTAAGAAAATTGTAATTTAAGGGAGGAAAGGTTTTGGTTCCAGTTGCTGCTTATCTAAATGAAGTGATCATTTTCTAAGAAACAAGGCATTTTGTGTTACTGTAGTAAACTCATAACTTATTAGTTGAAGATCAAGGTTACCTCTTTGAATTTCAAATTCTACCGTTCTTCTAAACTCTTACCTGTTTCTAGTCATTGTAAAGGCAAACTTTCTTACTAAATGTAAACAAATAAATGTCATTTAGAAAGCCTTTTTATAATGTAAAAACAATTCAATCTCTAAATTAATTATTTTTCTCTTCTGGCTATGCTGCACTTAAGAATATCTCCTTTTAGATAGGGTATGCAGCCTGCTAGTTTTGCCTCACCCATGTAAACAGGTGTCTCGTGTTAGCATTGTAACTGTGCAACAGGTAGTGCAGGTGGGTAATAGGGAATTGATTGTAAAAAGTTCAGAAGGAAACCTTTGGGATACATTTGGGATCCTGTACTGTGAAGATTGGAGAATTGGCGAGTTTGTTTGTTTAAAGGTATTTTTCAGCCTTCTTACTCTGAGCTGGTGCGAGTTCACTTCAGTGGATTCTATCCTGAAATTTCATCCAAGTGAAAGATGAAGAGTTGATACACAGTTCTGGGACTGTATTTTTCTAATAAATGTTTTCTCATAGCAGCCTTCCCAGCTTGCAGAAGATGCTAGATGCTTGGGCAACAGAACTGTGATATGAGTTTTTACTTTGCAAAATACTGATAGCTTTAGAATTAGCAATCTGGTCTTCATTTTAAATTTTGGAATTAACTTATTAGGAGGATAACAGACATTTGAATTGTTAACTCTCCTTGCCTGCAGTGTGTTGGCAGGAAAATTGCATGCATAAAGAAAGCCCAATTGATGATAATCCATTTTCAGGTTCTTGGCTGGAGCACAGGAGTTTACACATTCTCACATTGGTAATTCCTTAACTAGCAGTGTTTGACCTGGTTTGACCAAAGTCTGAGAATAAAGAAATTATAAACTACTTCCAGTCATGGTAGAAAGGGGTAGAATAACCAGGAGTCATAAGCAGTTCAACAGCTGTTTCAGATAAAACATCTTAATTACAGGTGAGACAGCTAACTATGTCTTCTCCCTTCCCCTTTATTGAAGTAGGGTGGTTGCATCTTTCCCTTGCACACCTTCTCCTACTCCTTGCTCGCCCTACTTCAGAATCCTCTGTTCACTACTCTTTCAATCTTGTAAAGTATCATTTTTTTCCTTTTCTTTTTAAAAATAGTTTGAATAGGTCTTTTCATCCTATACTTACATGAATACCAATTAGTCACTACTTCAGTAATTCCCTTGATATTAGACATATCAGCAGTAGAGGAACTAAATAAAGAAATTATATAGCCAGCAGTACAATACAAATTGGGCAAGAGCTAACATTCAGTAACTTAGAAGAAGGAAATGGTGATTGCAAATTTTTAAGCATCTAAAAGTCAAAAGGAATCTTTCAAGGTATCTGTTGAAGTTTCTTCTTTCTGTTCTGTGTCTGTGCTAATACGTGTTTGGAGCTGCAGCAGTTCTCCCTCCTACAGCAAAGAGCTGCTAGGGCAAGCATGTCACTCTTGTGATGGGCAGTGTCTCGTGTAGCTGATACTACCCAGCACACCACCACACTGGTGTGTAGCCTCGTCACACCTTATGAAAGTGGTAGCAAATCATGGAAGTGAATGGAGCAAAGGCTGAAATCCATGAGTAGCTTCAAATTTGGTTGCTTCATGTCACTCTGTAAGAACTCAGGGTTGGTATTAACCCCAGCTATCATTCCAAAGCAAAGGCATGAGGTCGTATTGATAGTGCAGGAAGAGTAGTCCTATACTTAACTGTCCTTTCCTTTTAGGTGTGTACTTGAAGACAAATAATAAGTTGTTTTCATTTCTTTTTTTTGGTGTAAATGATCATTGTATTTTTTTTCTGTCCACAGTAATCATAAGATTATGGCTATATTGGTCTGTATGAACACTTCTCAAACAAGTATTCCAGTCAGAAAGAAAAAACATACCAAAAGAGGATTTTATTGAATCTTGTTTTTCCATTTTTACAGTTGGAAGATGATGGGAAGCTATTCTATACCCTTGATGATGGTCATACCAGATTTACTGATCTCATCCAGCTAGTGGAATTCTATCAACTTAATAAAGGAGTACTGCCTTGCAAGTTAAAACACTATTGTGCACGGATTGCTCTTTAACCAAAGCATTTGTTGTTTCATCAGAGGGAAAGGAAGATACTAGTATACTTTTTCCCCTAAAGGCAATTTGTACAGCAAAAAGCGGGGGGGGGAACCCATTATATTGTAAAGATTCTATGTTTAAGCTGCAAAACAAAAAATTTATATTCTATGTAGATAAGAACTTTGGTATGTGATTGTCACAGCAAAATTAATTTTATGGTTTTGAAAAACCATTCTTTCCAATGTAATTCTTTAGTGTTGTCTTGGATTTTCTGGCTTTTCTTTTCAACTGAAAAGTTTTGAAAAATATTGTGTAACTCCTACAAAAATATGACTGAAGGAAGATCTTTGTTCTTAGGTTTAAAATTAAATTTTTTCTTTATAAGTGTTTCTCATAATTTCTGTTCATCACATAAAAGAATAACATTTACTGTGGCAAGGATAAGAAGCTGAACTGCACATTTTATTTGTAAATAAAATGAATAAATATTTTGCACTATATTTTTGAATGCTACTTTGAGGATTATCGTATCCAAAAAGTGAAAAATCATTAAAACCACTTAAAATTGCTCAGTTGTATTGAGTTGTGCTATTCTTGTGGTAGTATTTTAAAGGATTTTTTTCCTCTAATCCAATTACTAAATCTACATCTTTATACAGAGCTGGACTGTCATTTACTTGGCTGTGAAATGTATAAACATACATAAATTATTATGTAGTGCATAATATGGTTTAGTGTATACCTATAATCTCTGACACAGAGACAGAAGGACCTGTTAAGTACTGTGGATTTTGCATAGTTGAGGAGGAAATCAATTTCAATTGCCCTTAAAAAATAAAAGTAATGTTATAATAGTTGTAAATTTTCATACATATAATACTTACAAATAAAGGTAAATCCAGTGGACTTTGCTGAAAAACTCATGCAAGTGTATTTGCAGTCAGTTCCTAGCTTATTTTATTATTTATTATAAAATAAAAATGTCAATTTACCAGTCAAGCAATCTTTACAGATTACCAAGTATCTAATTTTCCAGCTAAAAAGAATGGTGCCAGTAGACCAAGTCAAAATTTGGACCAGAGCATTAGAAATTAGATTAAATTAAAAATTTTGCTGTTTGTGTTTTGAAAGAGAATTGATGCTGCTGTGTCCTTGAACAAAAACTTGAGTGGAATGGGACTTGTGATAGAGGCATCCTCATCCTGATGCTTTGCTGCCCAAGAGATTTGATCTTGTTATGAGGGTTCAGGACATTGTCCTGGGTATCTTTGCAAAGGGTAAAGGCTGGAGTAAAAGCGGTGTTTGAAGATGGGCCGTCACACTGAATCCAGCTCCCCCTTCCTGTGCTTGCTTGAATTCCCTGACTGCCAGGGGTAGCAGCTGCTCTGCTGGAGGAGGAGGTGGGAGAGAAGGTAAAGGAGGCCTGGGTGAGAGATGGAGCCAGTGGGCTCCGAGGCACAGCGGTGCCAGGATGTGTCAGCTGACAAGGTCATGGACATGGAAGCATTAGAACAGTGTGGTAACTGTAGCCTGTGGTTTTGTTATTGTGTGTCTCTGGAAGGCAAGCATAATAACATAATACTGTGATACTTAATTTACTGACTTGATCCACACATCACTGACCTTTTCCTCTGGTATGCAAATGCAGTTTTTAAAGCTCATTAAAAAAAGCAACTCTTCCTAATGTGTACCAAAGATGCAACATATGTGGTGCCTAAGCTCATTACATTAGGAAAGCCTTTACAGTCTAATAAGTTTAACTCTTAAACCTCAAACAGCATTTCAAATTGTACTTAAGAAGAATAATTTTAATTAAAACCTCTTCAGGTTCAGTTTAGTAATATGATTACTTCTCAGGTAGTTTATTTGGCGTAGAATAAGGAGAAACATTCTCTGCGTCCCTTTTTTTTAATAATTTCTTGACAAATGTCTATTGTCTATTGTAGTCCATTTCTACTTGGACATGTGAAAGCTTCACTGTAATTTTTATTTCTATTTATGTATGCATGCTTGGCAGAGAAACCAACTGCTCATTGAGTGAGTACCTGTCACCTTTGGACCTATCTGAAAAGAAAATAATGTAGGGATTATGTCACATGGTGGAGTGACATCAACTATCAAGAAGCTTTGCCTGCTTTTTCAGATTTTGTTTCACATGTGAAATTGAAAAAATCCAAAAACCAAAACTAAACCAAAATACTAATATAATTAAAAAACCCCAGTAAAATGAAGTATTGCTTCATGAGCATGGGATTTGGCCATTTGAACTTTCAAGTATTCAAATCTTTGTTATACTGCAAAGCATTTCTTCTTGCGTTTTGACAGCTTTCTTAATTAAAATCTGAACTGAAATGTTGCTGAGAATACATAATCTCTTTTATATGACGTGTATACCTTTCCTGAACTCTGTTGTTTGTGGCTATGCCAGAAAAAAACCCCAAACTAGTAAAACTAATAAAATCTAGTTTGCTGCTCAAATTACTTCACAGGCTACCTCCTTGTTTAAATATTACTGAAGAAACAAACATGAAGGAGATAGTTTTAGTGTGTAAAAGCAAAGAACCAAACACAACCCCTCCAAAGTCAAATATTCTGATGTCCCAGATTTCTTCCAGATGTACAAAATTGTACAAGTGGTTGATACATGGCTTTCAAGACCCTTGCTTGCAACCCGTCAGAAAAAAACAGCAAGGAATTTCTATGAGATCAGCCAGGATATATCTGACCATAAAGTTCTTTGGGGGTGTGGGCAATACTATTTAGATAGAATTTCAATGTGTTAACTGTCAACTGTTAACTGTTCTAATTAGGAATACTAGGCTTTGGTGCCCACCTTCACAAAGAGAATTGGCTAATCAGGAGTTGTTAACAGCTCAGGAAGAAATCAGTACTATTTTGGGCAAGCCAGTCTATCTGTCTCCAACATTTGCTTCTCTACAAAATGTGGACAATTTTATATCTACCTCACAGAATGTTTATGGACTGATTTTTAAGGAAAAAACCCAGAAACAACAGAACAATAGAAACTGGTGTTATTTGCAGAAGGGTTTTTTAATACTTAAATGGTATGTTTTTACCTTTACTTGATGGAAAGTCAGTGCCAAAAGGCCTAGGTATGAAGCACAGTATTCGAAAAATTCATCATGTTTTCTTCAGATTTAAACTTTTATGCTTCTCTGAGTGTTTATGTGTAGTGCACTGCTAGGAAGAGAGAATTGAGCTTCCCATGTAGAGGAACCAAAAGCAGCATAAGTGCACAAGCCTAGTTTGCTATCTGGGGTAATTAGCCCTGCAGGGGTATGCTCTGCGAGATGTGAGCTAGTGCAGAGATTTTGCTGAAGCTCAGCACTGTATTTGTTGGCATGCCCTTTGTGCCTTAGTTTCCAATCTAAAAATCTTCTTGGCTCAAAGGAGATTAAAAGTTAATTCACTGCTGTTTCATAACGAATATACATACACGGCCAGAACTAAGGTTGCACGGGCAGCATTAAATGACATTTTTAAACTTCTGAGTGTTTTTACTTAACAATCTTATTAAGCCACTTGATGAATTTTTTGAAATGTAGTGAGTCTTCGAGTCATCCAACTAAATGTTTTGAAAGAGAGCTTTAACCCATTAAATAAAAGAGGATTATGTATGTAACTAACTACTAGCGGGATCTTGTAATGATAATTGAATTCCTGTCAAATGTTGTCTGTTACATCCTGGTTTTAAGAATTGTAGCATTTTGTGGTTCTCTGCAGGCAGAATTATTCTATAGTGGGCTTGGAGTATCTCATTTTAAGTTAAAATCAGCTTATTTCAAGAGAATAGCCCTTTTTTGTTGTTTAAAAGCTATTCATCTTCATCTAAACAGAAGCCACTCATTCACCAATTAGTTTTAACTGTTTAAATCTATTAGCTGTGCCTTGCAAATCAGTCTAGCATTTGTCTGTAAAAAATTTTATACACAATTTTTGTTACCTTTATTAAACTAGTTTAGAAAAAGACAAAGCAATTTACAGCCTTCATCAGCATTTCTGTTTGATTAGAAAAATAATTATTTTTGTTACTGTTCTGGTATTTCAGAGCACTATTCTAGTACTTGCATTGTAATGCATTCCATTTCTAATTTCAACTTTGTAGCCGAAATCATCAAAGATAGGACATACCCCATTACTTGAATATACTTGCAAGCTTTCAGAGGTTAAACACTTATGGTCTATGCATAATCAATGTGTATGGTAGTGCAATTAATGTTAACTTTAATGAAATGCATGAATATTTAAAACTTAATGAATCTGACTTTACAGCACGCTTTACAGCCTGGCTCACATATGTGAACAGTATTGACTGTTGGCCTCTGGATGTCAGCAGTGTATCACGAAATTCCTGTAATCAGCCGCTGTTTTCATGCTTCCTCCCAGAAATATCTGTGACTTGTGGTCTCTGCACACCTCCAGAACACCCAGTGCTTTTTCCTCTTATAAATTATTCACTTACTCTGTACCAATTAGTTCTACCAGTTGCTAGGTTTGTTATCAAGTTAAGCTTCAAGACAAGAACCTGAACTCAATGAGTGATTAAAAATTTATTAGCAGAGATGATTAAATATGCAGATAGTCTGTGAAGCTTGTTCTTGAAACCATTATATTACCTTTTTAATACTAATGATTTGTATAATTAATTTTATAAAAGCCTGAAAGTCTTTTAAAAAAATTCAGAGTAGGACATAAAAGGGAAGAGATTAAATGCAAAGGAGGCAGTGAACCTGAGCATTAAAACAGCACGTTAACATATATAGGCAATAAAGTGATTTCCTTACAGGAATAGGTGGTGGTTTTTCTTCCCCTCTGCTAAGTTGATTATTTTATTAATCTTTTAAGCAATTTGGGAAAGCTCTTAACAACTAGTGAGTAGTATTTTCAAAACAGAACTTGATATGATTAACACTGATAATAGAGATGATTCCCTGAATCTTTACAATTAAAACTTTATCAAGATGCAGTTCCTACATTTAAGCACATGCTGGATTTAGGCATGTGAGGAGCCCCAGGGCTTCCATGGGCGGGAAGGTACAGGTGCATTAATGCCACAGGGTGCCACTGGGCAGCATGGCCAGCGCCAGGCGAAGTTTCTGAGGGAGGGCTTGCCCTGGTGCGGTGTTTCTGAGGGGTGGGAGGTGAGCGGGGCCCTTCGCAGCCGTGCTGATGGCAGCAGGGTCGGGCCGTGGGCAGCAGGGACTCCCCAGAGCCCGCTGTGAGGGGAGCAGGCTGGGGCTGTCGAACCCGCAGGGTTGGCTCAAGAGATGGGCCTGCCCTCCCTTCTGTGGGGAAAAGAAAACAAATGGCTTTACTGCCCCTTAAGGGAGTAGCTGGAGCAGAAGTCAGTCCTGGGGCCAGGCTTCTTGCCTTCCATGATCCTGCAGGAAGCCAGCCCTCAAGGCAGTAGCCATGGCTGCAGGGAGTAGAGGCGGCTGATGCCAGCCACGGGTGCTGACTGGCACGGCTTTTGGCATCTGCTGGTATGTGCAGTGTGGTGTGAGTTGATTTGTAGCACCTCTTTGAGAGGGTTTAGGAGGTGAGACCTGGCCACACACTGGGAGCTGAGGTGTGCCAGGAGCGTGAAGGAGGACCTGTGGGCTGCCATCCCAGCCGGGCAGGCGGCGCCACTCAGCACTCTGCAGCAGGGAGAGCCCAAGTTCTCTGCTCTGTCCCTCTCCTTCCAGCTCTGCGGGGTGCAGAGCCACCAAAGACCATAGCTGATGCCCCCAGGCACAGCACAGGAGTGAGTTGCTGTAGATGAGGCTTGAAGGAAGGTGAAAGCCTGCCCCAGCTTCTTCTGGAAGGGCTGGACAAGGTGGGTGTGAGCAGCCCAGCCCCATGGAAAACCAGCAGTTGCCCCTCAGGTGATGCTGATGAGCTCTGCCAGCTGGAAACTATCAGAGTTAGAGTTGCCCTTAATAAGTATGTGCAATTGGGGTTTGAGTAGTACGTGTGTGCTGGATTGAGGTTGATATGAAAAGTGAGTAAAATTGTTTATTTTTTTTAAGATTGAGACTTTGAGGTGGGAAGCGAAAATAATGGGTGGAGGTTGTTGTGTATCTGTTGTGTTGCCCCCTTTTGGTTTTTCTCTTCTTTTTATGAAGTAGGGTGCCTTTATTCTCAAGTGCTAACAGCTATGCATCAGTATTTAGGCCTTGGTTCCGTGAAGTGCAGTTTGTGTTTCTAGCCCTGGCTGTAGAAGGCACAGAACTGTAGCACAGCCTTTACTAGAGTGAGACCCAACAACAGTATTTGCATTGCTGTCCCCACTGAGCTTGCATGGCTATGAGCATATTGGGGAGAATAAGTCTAAGTAAAAATTATTTTCTTTAGATAAAATAGGTGTGCCTCTTTGATGGTGAGAAATTAAAACTGTGACCTAGGAACTTCCATAGCAGAAGGCAGTCTTGGGAAGCATTTCTGCAGTGCTCCCAGAGATGCATTGTACTCGCACGTCCTTACCCTGAGCTAACTCAAAACACCACTTTTGACAAAAATGTTTCAGCTTCCCTTTCTACTGTACCATTCACCTGCTTGGGGACAGGGAAGGAGGAAATGGAAAAGTATTAACTAAGAGCAAGAATGTTGATAGAAACAAGTTGAGAGCATTTTGGCCAAGATGCTTCGTACTTTTCTCCTTGTGACTGAAGCTGAACAAAGAATGAGTGGTTAGTCTCCCATTCCTGGATATGGCATAGAATGCTATGTTGCTATGTGAGGTCATGAGTTTAGACTGGTTTTTAATGTCACTGAAAACTTTTTAAAATTAAAAAAGTCCTTAAACTGAGAGAAATGAAATGTATAATTTCAACTCCCTTTAGAATGTGAGAGAATGCAAGTGGGAGAAAAAACACATGAAGCTTTCACAGTTTGTTTGTTTTTTATTTTATTTTTTATTTTTGTTAGTTTGTAGTTTGATGTGGTAATTTTTTAACAAAAAAACTTATTCTGCTAATTAGTGTGGAACTTTGCTATTGCCAAATCTGCAGCCTATGCTAAATGTTTAAGTTCTGGGAAATAAATCATGGAAAAAATATCTTCTGATGATGGATGTGAGGTCAGCTATGCAAACTAAAATATTTTTTCCCCAGTTATATGGTATAGGGCTGTGGTGCTCAGACCATATGCATAGCTAGTTATTTTTAGGCATTTAAGGAGAATGTAAAGGAGGTGATATGTGTAGGAGGGTGGAAGGGTACTGAGAGAATTTTAAGAGATGCTAACACTTGGAACAACAATAGATATGCAATTGAAGTGATTTTTCCTAACCTGTACCCATCACGTCTGGAGAGGTTTGCTTCTTCACTAAACAATTAATGAAGTCCTCATTTTTAAAATGATGCATGTACTTCTTTGTGTGCTGTGCATAATGCTATGGATTTCTGTATGCTTAAGATAATGTGTGTAAGTGTTGGCAGGATCAAAGATGTCAAAAATAGCTTGGAGGGCTTGTGGAAATTTACAAAGTGTAATAAGGTGATACTTCAATTGGTGCTGAAGTGGAAATTGTAGAGGATATTATATTTAATGATGGACTGTGGTCACTGGGTTCACTGTGACTGAACAATATCCGTCTCTATTTTTGAAGTAAATGAAGAGCAGTATATGAAGTTGAACTAAAAATTAAGAATGTTTTTCTCTTTTACATTGATATTGCTCTTTACGATTATTGCCCTGCATTGTGTGTGCATAAGAAAAAGAAACACTCAAAAACCCAACCAAACCTCCCCCATGCTGGCCCTGAGCTTTCCATAAGGAAAGAATTTGCAGTAGGAATCTATATTTGAAGTGGCCTTGGCCTTGTGAAAGTGTAAAATGTATGACACTTTAAAAGAAAAAGTTCTTCATACCTCATCACTAAAGAGTTAGGAACTAAAAACCATTAAAGGAATGTTCTAATTGTTTCTGTTTCTTTGCTATAAATAAAAATAACATAGTAATTCAGAGCACCAGCAGTACAGGTGGTGCTTAAAAGGGCTTTCCCATGGAAAAGGAATCGAGCTGAATTGTATTACCCTTTGGTAAAGATAATGGGAGTTTGCAACAAACAAATTCTAGGTTGTTCTGTGGTGAAGTGAAATGCTTATTTGTCTGCAGGAATGTGTGCTCCACTTCTGCTTCTACTTCCACTTGAAATAAGGCCATATCACTCAGCATGGATTTAGAAACACAGGCAAGAATGAATATGCTTTTGCCATCACATTTATCCAAGGAGTTGCAGGAATGTTAACTATTGATGTTCTTATCAACTTTCAACTTATGTTTTCTTATAATTCTTTCTAATTATATTTTTATTAGCTGCAGAAATTAATTTCTCAGGTATTTTTTGTGATTGTTCTTCCTAGATATTTTCCTATAGAAAAGAGGTTTTTAAGTTTTCTGAACAAATTTTTGATATAATCTGGAAGCAGCATTGGTTCTTTGTCTACAGTTGATGAATCTAGTGCTGAAAGCATGATGTACTGCTCAGGATGTTTTCAAAGTTGTAACAGTAGGAGAAATGTGCATTTGATCTAGTACAGACTGTTCACAAATAAATGTGATGGGGGAGAAATTCTGCTATGTTAGGTTATACAGACCAAAAAAAAAAAAAATCAGTCTTGAGGTAACTGACCATCTTTATAGTGGAGTGGTTTTCCTTTATAGTATATCAGAGTGGTTGTGGGGAGTGCAAGAGAAGAAAAACTAAACAAATAGGTATCTCCCAAAGAAGAGAAGTGATGATGGCTCTGGAGGAAACAAGCTCCAAGTAAAATCTGGAGAACTGTGGCTGATTAGTCAAGTGATCTATAGCAGTTTGAACCCTGAAAAGCAGAAATGTGAATGAGAAGATGAAATGGAATACATTAGAAAAATACAACTACTTCAGCTGCTTGGGGTGGGGGAGGAGTCTTAATCTGTTTGACCCATAAGTGAGATATTCTTGCAGAGATGTGTATGAATCTGAAAATCCTCGCCAACTCTGTCAGTGACTTGTGGAGTCTCCTGGAGCAATTCTGAGTTAGTGAAACACTGGTATTTTTTGCTGGATAATTCTCAATCATCACTTGGCAGCCTCATGTTGTAGGAAAGGTTTTGTTCTGAGGGGGTTGTGTGGTCTATCTGAATCTAAACATCTTATGCTGTGCTCTGCCTAGCCAAAAGAGTATAAACTGGAGACAGGTGGAAAGATGGTGAGACAGAAGTGAGGTGTGCACATCGTATGGGTTGCAATTATGTGGCCTGAGCAAAGATGAAGAGGCTAGTAAGAAGTCTTATTTACTAATTTGGCATCATTTAGTGTGATGGTATGTAATTTTAATTAAAATGCAGTTGTCTTGTGACTCTGTTCTGGCTTAGGTTTCTGGCTGAAGATACAGATCCATGCTTGTTAGGAGTTAGCTTTGACAATTGTTCCTTGAAAGTTTTATTGGAAGCTGACTTTGAGGTGTTGAAGTACTTGAATGTGCTGTGAAGTTTACTTTTAAACTTTGCTATGGTATCTCTGCTGAAGAGTAGCTTAGATTTAAAAAAAAAAATAAAAGTAGAATGGTGCAAACCACATATGTAAGCATGTTAACTTTTTATTAAAATAAATCATTCCAGGAGACCTCATTAAGCCAGGATGATATTCTAAAAGTGAATATACATGTTGACAGCTACACCCATAAATTTGAAAACTGCAAACATGTTCAGCATAAAAGCCATTTTTGAAAAAAGCTGTTGCTCTGCCCTTGTACTAATTTAAGAATTGTTCATTCATTCTGATTTTTATAGGTTCTTTTCACATATATAACTGGGACAGTTTAAAAAGTGCTCATAGAATTGTTTGTGATGTCACAAGCTTCATAATGCAGATGATTATTTTTAAAAATGCACACTTTACATACAGGCTCAAAGTATCAAATCAACTCAGTAATTACATTTTTTCTTTTTTAAACAAACAAAATTACCTGTCCAGGAACTGCACCTCTGTACAATATTCTTGCAAAGAATTTGTTTCCCAGGAATCATGACGTGAGTTTAAATTGCTTGGCTCTAGCAGTAGGTTTGGTGAAGAGGTTTTCTTATTTTATTCCTAATCTATCTGGACACATAATAGTCTTCACACACAGCACAAGATCATCTCAGACAATCTCTTCTTTGGGTTCCTTTCTGCCAGAGGACATTCAAGGTACACCCATATTTAAGATGATTTCATTGAAGTAGGGACTTCATATCAATGTAGTTTGTAGAAGTGTAATTGGTACAAAGGGAGATGAGTATTTGCCTGCGGATGCAGATTCTGAGGCAAAATAAACAATCAGTCCTGACCTCAGGTTTGTTTTCTCGCTGGTGTGGGAGGAGGGAGGAGGAACAAATCACTTGTCTGCTCTGTGTGGGTGGAACCAAGATGGTATTTAGAAGATAGAATAATTTTATGTGAAGATTTAATGAGAAATCCCACCAGGCAGAGCACAGGAAGATGGCAAAGAGTCATCAGGTGATAGCAGGGATTCTGAGCAAGGGACAAGACCATGGGTTGAAATGGTTCTTGGGCATTAAGAAACATAAAGTATGTTTTTGTGTTTGGTTTTGGTTTATTTTTGAGGGGAGGGGGGGGTCCCTTTTTTTGAGTAGGTAGGTAATTTTGTGGTTAATTTTTGTACCTAAAACATGTGTGTACCATCTAATTACTTGTATTTTGGCTTATTTAGCAAATAGCTTCCAGATTCTACATGGTACTACTTTGTTTGGGGAGGATTTTCTATTCATGTTTAAATGTATGTCACCTGAGATCTTCTGACAAATGGCCAGGGCTATGTTGTTTTCCCTACTACTTGAATTAAAATATTTTTCATAGAAAATATACTTCTCTGAGTTTCCTTCTGGGCAGTGATGTTATAGGGAACAGGAGAGACAGAGAAAGGGTGCCAAATTAATTTTATGACACTTGAGATGAATCAGTACCTCTCCAACAGAAACAGTGTTTATGAGAGAGATTTTGATACATTGACCTGTCATAGTGCAGTTGTTCAAAACTTTTGATAGGTGGATAGTATGTTTACATTGATGACAAATGAAAGACAGAGCTACTACTGTCCTCAAGGATTCACATTAATACCTGCATGTTTGTATATTGACAGGACTCCAGTTCAGACTTCGTCTCCACAGCAAAAAAAACCCCCAGTTCTGCTACAGAAAGCCTTTCAGGTGTGTTGCACTGCAGAAAATGAATCTGCACAGAGTGAAGGAGATCACAAAACCTACACAGTTCCTGGTCAGTACTGACACAGAATCTTTCAAATGAAATTAATTGTAGACATAGTTGTGCTGTTTCTTGCCTCCTTCAATCTAACTGAATGCAAGCTCTGCAAACAGGCTTTTATTAGTGAATATTAGTGGAAACCATCTGGTAAAGGAGAATCTGTGCAAAGCACTCCTTTATCTCTAATTAGTCTCAAACAGATTTTCATCTCTCATTACACTATGTTAGTTGTGAGTAGTGGGAAAAGGCATAAGAGTAAATTGATGATCTCCATCAAGTGTGTCAGCAGCAGTTCTCAGTGAATCCCAGCATATTACTACTTTCCTGTGTATTGAATTAGACTGCTGTCTCAATTTCATTATTCGTAACACCGTAACACATTCTGGTAACTTTGATATGAGCAGGGCAGGGAAACAACCCTCAATCTGAATGAGTTGTGTTGGGTTTGTTTGTTTGTGGTTTTGTTTGTTTTTAGTTTTTTGGGTTTGTTTTGTTTTTTCTGGTGTTGAGTAATAAAAAGTCAAAACCAAAACTTCTGCATCCAAAATACAATGTCCAAAGGAGGGCCATGAAGATGGGTGAAGGATCTGGAGGGGAAACATCTAAGGAGCAGCTGAGGTGAGCCTGGAGAAGGAGAGATCTCATTGCAGCCTTTAAGATCTTCACGAGGGGAGGTGGAGGGATGAGAAGTGATCGCTCTTGTGACCAGTGACAGGACCTGAGGGAATGGCATGAACCTGTGTCAGGGGAGGTTTAGGCTGGATATCAGGAAAGGGCTCTTCACCCAAGGGGCAGCTGGGCACTGGAACAGGCTCCCCATGGACGAGGGCACAACACCAGCCTGACTGAGTTCAAGAAGCCTTTGGACAATGCTCTTGGGCACATGGTGTGCCTCTTGGGAAGCGTTCTGTGCCGGGCCAAGAGTTGGACTTGGTGATCCTGATGGGTCCCTTCCAACTTAGCTTATTCTGTGATATTATGCATACGAGATTGAAACCTCACTTTTTCTTGGGTTTCTACTACATAAACAAAGGCAAAAGTGAGGCTTTTGCATATTGCCTTCAGCTGACACTTCCAAAATTATATAATGATTACAATGTGGACTTCCAATAGGAAATCCTGAATGTTATTTTCCAAATTTTTGAGCTTGGGATAGAGGCCATGACAGATCTAGACAAGGGCAACGAACAGGTTAGGAAAAACAGTAGTGGCAGAGAAAGGTCTAGAGTGATGCTGTGTGAGGATAAACAGCACTGGCCCTGAAGAAGGGGAATAAAACACTGTAGCCTACAGCCAGTAACGCATTAGTCTGACCTAAACGTATCTGCATTGCCTGGTGTTTGTGCTGGAAAAACATCTTTAGAAGGAAGAACAATAAAGACTCATCATGTCAAGTTAATGAATGTGGAATAAATATAGTGATTAAAATTTTTTGTGGAAGATTTTCGGTTTTCCTCTGCCAACCAAAAAAGACTAGAGTTTTCTGCAGAGGTAACAGAGAGCAGGAGTACATGAAACTGTGGAGAAAAAAAAAAGTACCATAGAAGTAGGTGCCTGCACTGAGGTGTCTTCTGCTTAAGAATTGAGATATCTGCCAATTCATTTACTGCTGGCCCTGGTGATAGATGGAAACACATCATGCAGGTGTGGTACGCTGAGATCAGAGAAGGAGGGGTGCTTTCAGTTGTTTGCTTTTCACTGACCACTAACTAAACTATTTTTAAGTCAGCAGACTCAAAAATAATTCTGTGAATGTGTTCAGGTGTTAGGCTCTTGGTACCCAGCAAAACATTCCGAAGTACAAACTATGTACTGTGTACATACTAACAGAGCATGGCAGTGTACCAAATGTGTCAGTGTGCTGTTAGTACATTTAATGGCGTTTAGCTGTGACTATTGTGTGCAGACTTTTCCATTATTATAATCAAAACATGGTATGTCTTTGAGCAAGCATTCATGTTCTTTTTGTTTTCTTGCCATGTAGAGGAATTATCAGTCAAATAAGTAAACAGTGATATTTTTATATAGGCCAGCAGATCTTTAGGTCATGCATTATACCTAGACTAATATCTTTTCATGTATTGGTTTGTAGGTTTGGTTTTGGTCTTGTTGTTATAGAAGTTTGTTTGTTTTTGTCGTGTGTGGGTTTTTTGTTTTGTTTTTGTTTTGTTTTTTTTTATAGTTTGGTTTTGATTTGGGTGTGGGTTTTGTTTTTTTTTTGTTTTTTTTTTTTTTGTGCAACACAAGCTGCCCTTGTAAGGGAGAAGAAAATAGATGGAGCTGGGGAACTGAGCAAATATGACCATATGGCAGCCTTTCCTAGCATATTCTTCCAGATTCTGCTGTAGAAATAATAGCAGTAAGACGTCTATGTTATAAAATACGTTCTACAGCTAGGCCTATTTTCTTAAGGATGGTTTAAAAAAACAAACCTTCTAGTATTAATTTCATATCTAGTCAAAACTACCTTGTTATACCTAGTTTTCCAGTTAGCTTACTTTAATTTTTTCAATACTTTGCCTTATAATTGGCCCATGCAGATGAGTTAAAGACTATTATTTCCTTTGGGTCAAAGAGTAATTTTGATGTGCTCTCTCTCCTGTGAAACGTTCTGCCCTAAAGTCCTGCATCTGGAAAACTGTTAATGACAGTCAGAGGTGGAAATGCAAGCTGACTGGTTCTGCAGGAGAGATGGAGAATGAGCAAACTGAGGAGTACCCTTTGCCTTTAGGAACAGCTACTTTGAGAGTAGGGGTTTCTCCTCACTTCATCCCCAAAATGCCAGGTCTCCTTTTGTAACCAGTCTATCATTAGAGACTTTCTTTCAGTGGGCTGCATCTCGTCTGTTCTTAATTAGTTATTACTGGACTATGACCTACTGACAGCTATTTGGTCCCATTTATACTCTTGACTTCCACCCCTTCTCAGGCAAAGAGTTGCAGTTCTCATTATGTGGAGAAAGTAGTATCCTTTTAAACATGCTTCTTGATATGTTTACCAGATGTTTATAAGCAACTAGTAGTGAGAAGGTGATGTGTTTTACTTCAGCAATTGTTACTTTATAGATATGGGTAAAACTCTGGTCTCTGGAAAGGGTCCAGTTGAAGAGTTGAACTGTCTCGCTTTTGGATGTTTTCTGTATTCCTGTTGGCTCTTTAATGAGGTAATCAGAGCTGCATTTAAAATAAATTTACAAAATTATTAAATGATTTACAAAATCATTTAATATTTTGATTTTTTTGATTGGTTGGTTTACATTGGTTTTTTCTTCTTCAGTTTTTAATACTGTTAATTTTTTTTCTGACCTCTGAGAATTGAACTGGTGTTATCATACTGGTAGTATCTAACTGCTGACCAATAATAGCCTATGCATCCCTTAGGGTTATTTTTCCCCATTACTTTGAATTTAATGACACTTTTCTTTATTTTTAAAGGGGAGATAAAAAATTGTTACTGCAGAAGTGGATTATGGGTATACACAAGAGAGAGGATGTCATCCTGCCTGGTGTGTTGTCCTGTGTCTTCCTTGGTGTTGTCTGACATAACTTGAATATTTTAGAAGAGGAGACGTAAAATTGGGTTTGTCAGTGTCCAGAACAAGTCCAATGAGGCAGCCAAGACAATTGACTATCAAGGAAAAGGGAAAATAAATAGAATTTTTTTGAGACAACAGGTTGGGCTGGATTTCAAAGTCAAGAAAGGTACTGATCCTGAAAAGAAAGGTCGGCAAATCCAGGACTCTAATGAAGTGAGTGGATGAATGGAGCAGTGTGAACTTTGTCTGAAAGGAAAGCGGAGAAAGAGATGGCTTGATTACAGAGAAGTTTGAAAGTGGAAACTTTTTTTTTCCTGATTTGGTTCATTGAATCATTTGTGTACACTTTTGCAAATGACCAGTAAATTAAACTTCTGAAGATTGCCATTCCAAACTGCCAGTTTGAATGGTCTGTGAAGATATCTTTCCATCCACACCACTTCCCTTGCCACTTTCAGTTAAGATTGAATCCTGATGGATAGCATCATTTTGTCACATTGTAGCACTTTATAAATAACATAATGCAGTGATGTACAGTGCACTGACAATTGTAGTTTTAGTAGCTATTGGGAAAGCTAAAAATGAACATTTTCCATAATCTAGATAGTTTACTTTGGCAGCTGGGCTTTCTGCACATCTCTAGTATGTATTCCCATAAGATATTAAAAAAGATGTATATGTTTTTATTATGTTGTGTATACACTTTGGTAGGTGTAAAATAAGTTTACATTTTAAATGCATTTGTGCTACTATCAGAGAAAAGCAAAACAAAATAAATTGATGCCAGGGGAAATGTCAGGCATGCAACACAGATTTGTTAAATAAACATTTCTGTGTGGCATTAGCTAATGTTATTACTTTGTTTCCCTAGTGGCTCTTTTTTTGATTATCTGCATTTCTAAAGACTGTGCACATTTCATACACACTGAGAACAGACTTCAAGGAATCTACTTACATGAAGAGCCTTGCAAAAAATACGAAATATGATGGCATTTCTTTATTTACAGCTCTGCTAAAAGCATAGGGATTTTTTTCAGTAATTTTTGTTGTGGAAGTGATGATGTGAAGAAATTTAATTATTGAACTTTTTGAAACTCTATGGGAACGGTATGTAGGAAAACTTAAAATGAAATAGAATTTCAGGGTTGTAAATGAGAATAAAAAGTATATCATGCTTTTTCTGAATATCTTTCAGATTAGACAACAAGTTAAAAGTGCTTATTTAGAATTTGTTTAAAACACTGTGCAACAGATAGCACAGATGGGCGTTTAACTGTGGAAGGTGATTTCATAACTTTCATTTGGCCTTTTACGTGTAAGTTCTGCTTATCCATGGAACAGGACTGTTGAAGCCAATATGCGGTGTAGATAATGCTGATAAATAAAAACCTTGGGAAGAATTTTGTGTGTGGGAAATCCCTTCTCCTCTAGCCAATTCACATTCAACACCAGAGGCCGGTTCTACTGCATGACTTATTTAAACAAGCTGGATTTATTAGCAACAATTCATAGTAATACCAGCTAGGGGTTAGCCTGTTTATAGATGGGCTGTTGCAGTATTAGACTGCATAATGTGTGTATGTTTATCTGAAGAGTATAATGCTTATTTTCAGGGTTTGCATAATCAGCATATTTCAAGCAAATCTGATGCAGAAAAGTGACCAGGATAAAAAGGAATATCAAAACTGAATGTTCTTACCATCTGTTCAGTTTATTTCATATACCATATTGCTGGTCTTAATCCAAGTCCAAATAGTCTCAGATCCATACTACAGCTGATATCAGCTGGCCTGTCTTTTGGTTGTTGGTAGAGAAGAGGGAAGTCTGAGGCAAGAGAACTGGTCTTGATACATTGTCTAGAGCATCTAGAGGGGAAAGTTTGCACTGACAATACCTTTCCCAGGAAGAGAACTTCATCTGAACTCAAATCAGTAGTCTTGCATGCCTGTGTAATTGTCAGGGGTTGTTTAATGCATTATTACTTCCCATATTGACTGTTGACTTGGATGCAGGACTTGAAGGTGTATTAAGCTTGCTGATGACACTAAATTAGTAGGAGCTGTTGACTCCCTTGAGGGTAGGGAGGCCCTGCCAAGAAATCTTGACAAACGGGAGAGATGGGCAGCCACCAGTCTGTTTGAAGTTAAACAGGGATGAGTGCTGGATTCTGCAGTGCTGGACCTGGGATGGGGCAACCCTGTATGTGCATTACAGACTGGAGAGCAGAGGATGGACCACAGCCCCATGGAGTGGGACCTGAGGATCCTGGTCAATGGCAAGTGGACTATGAGTCAGCAGTGCCTTGGCAGCCAAAAGGGCCAACCCTGTCCTGGGGTGCATCAAGCACTGCATTGCCAGCCAGGAAAGGGAGGGGGTTGTCCTGCTCTGCTCTGGTGCAGCCTCACCTTGAATATTGTGTGCAGTTCTGGGTGCCACAATAAAAGAACAATATAAAGCGGTGCCCAAAAGAGGGATATGAGGCTGGTGAATGGTCTCAAGGGGAAATTGTATGAGAAGCAGCTGAAGTCAATTGGTTTTCCAGCTTGGACAGGGGAGACTTCATTGCAGTCTTTAGCTTCCTCATGATGGCAAGTGCAGGAGCAGGGGCTGATCTCTCCCTGGTAACCAACACTAAGACCCAAGGGAATGGTCTGAAGTTGTGTCAGGGAAGGTTTAGGTTGGATATTAGTAAAAGGTTCTCCACACAGAGGGTGGTTGAACACTAGAATAGGCTCCCCAGGGAAGTGGTCACAGCATCAAGCCTGACAGTTTGAAAGTTTGGATAATGCTTTGTCAGAACAGGTGGAATTTCTATGTAAGTTAGGACAAATCACTTTCCCAAGTTTCATGTTTATTTCCTGTTTTCCAAGACTGAAGTTGATTGCCTTCTCCCATGAATTAAAAATATTGAAGGAAGAAATTATCACTGGAGAAAAATGTAATTTCAGAAGTGTTATGTTCTGGTGAAGGTATGATTTTGTGTTGGAGAATGAGGTACGTTTAACTACAAATATTCTGTGTCTTTATTAACCATGTTCTATGGTGTATATATGCTAGAAACCTGCTGAAGATGATCTCTCTCTTCTTGGGGCATGTGGCAGGCCTGGATGGACAGCTATGTCACTAGTGCATGGTACATCATGAACATATACTGGGTTATTTTTAAATGAAAAACCTTAAGAATCCTGAGCCTTGTCCAGATGAAGACAAGTTGGTATATTATTCATTAATTTAGGAGATGGATCAGCTCCTGTATTTCTTCCTTTGTTGCATCAAACTGAAAGAGCAGAAATTCGTTTTGCTGTAGGTATAAAACTAATTGCCACCACTGTAATTTCTAGACTGGTTTTCAACTCTCTTTTAAAAATGAGCTATAAAAATAACCCTTCCTTTTTGTTATTGTTAACCCTATTAATGGACTCTGTCACCTAGTGGAAGGACTTTAATCCTGTCATCCACCTTTTCTCGTAATTTTCCTGAAATCTATCATTTGCAGCATGTGGCAATGGAGACTCTTAAATAGTCACATATATTTATCCCTAAGAAGCAGGTTTTGCTGGGGTTCATGCTTGAGTCCGTTTTTCTTATCTTCCTCAAATGGCCAAAGTTAACTGATTTGAAAGGGCCTCATTTTAAATTACATTCATTCAGTGAAAACAGAAATTAACACTTAGAGACATCTATATGCTAATGATTGTAGCTCAGGGAATACCCTTCTAACCTTTTCAAAAGGAGTTGGTAAAAAGCCATTTCACTTGAAAGCAACTTAGTAAAAATGGTAGATTAATTAAATACAATAAAATTTCCCTAAAATCTTTATCCCATTTATCACTTATCGTTATTTTTCCTTTTCGCACATGGTACCTTAGCTCCAAACTGAATGTTCCAGGATGCATTTATTAAAACTGTTTTTCTAGTGACATCCATTAGATGCTGAAAAACAGAGGTTAATAATGTCATGAGTTTTAGGGATGGCATGCAAACAGAGGTGAAAAAGAGCCTCATCTATCACAGTACATAAGATACTTAGTGTATGAATTTTGGCAAAGGGGTCAAAAATCTGTAGAGGAAAGATTTCTTATGACCCTTCCAGATGCTAAAAAATAAACTGAATGAGAAGATCCCAAGCTTTCAGGTTTTTTAAGGGCTGTGTCCACATCCATTAGTGAGTTTCCTGTAAATGCAGAATATGACTATATTGCTGCTTACAGGCAAATTTATTATAGATGCAATTTGTGTTTGTTCTTGACTCAATTTGTAGGAGGTTAGAATTCCTGAAGAGGGTAAATAGAGTATTGCACATATTAAGTGCCTTGTGCACCCTGATATTCTGCCTCCTAGTACCTGTGTTACTGCCTTATTTGCAACATCTCTTAGATAAGGTCAATGCTGTAGAGGCCTTGCAGGTCCTTGAATCGTGTTCCTATCTGGCAGAAAAGGAAAAGCTTGTGGAAACAAGTCTTTGTTGTTCTTAAGCTGACTACTGTTCATGTTGTGCTTGTTCTTAGAAGTAAAATTTCTAAGGAAAAGGCCTAAAAAGCTAATGCCTGGTGCTTCTTTGAAGCTACCCATCTGATTAGTCTTGTAGATCCTGATATGAAGTCAAACTAGGGTCAAATAAAGTATTAAGCCCCGGAGTAAGATGTGTCTGCCCTAGGCTAGAAGCAATTTGCAACTCATACTTGGTTTAAATTTAATAGCAGTAAAAATCCTATTGAAACAAAATGTGGCAATTATCACAATTGAAATTCCAGTGCGGGAGAGACTGGAGGAAGGTCATGGATCTGTACTTGGTTTACTGGTGGAAAAGTGACGTGAAGATCCAAAAGAATCACAAGCTTTAGTAATACTCAGTTTAGCAGGTGTTACAGAAGAACCCTTTCCACCAAAAAGAGAGGCCTAGAAACCTTCCCAGGTGGCTGAGCAGTGTGTCTGCAAGCCCACAGGAGGCAGGTGTAAAAGACTGCATTAAGTTCTGCCTCAAGAGAGAATCGAGTATGCTGGGCAACCAGACAAGAGAAGATAGGTGGTGACAGCCCTTGAGCAGACGGGGACATTTGTGACTTGGGGATAGGAGGATGAGATTTTTCTGCAGACATTGACAGAGGAAGGCTAAAGACTGGGTGATAGCTACCTCTTATACAGCAAAGGAAGAGAGTGGGAATCTTTTGACTAGGAGTTGCTAACAGGTAATATGTGATTAAAAAGGAGTAACTGTGCCTTGAACACATACCAGAAGACTATGTGGGGTGTGAGAGAATGTCTTGTGCAGGCTTTATTAGCAGCTCAACTGTATCCTAGGTTTTTTAGTGTTATCAGAAAAGTAATGATCTGCACTGCTGTGTTTTTGTCCCCCTGGTCTGCAGAAAGACAGTTTTTAAGCAGCTGTTGCTTAATGCCACAGAAAGCTAACATGACCTGGGATCAGAGTAGTTGTGAACAACAGGGTCTTTGTTTTTCACTGTTCTGAGTAGGAGCTGTTCTCTGCTCTCATGACTTCAAACTTTCCTCTAGGTTTTAATCAAAATGATGTCTCTTTAAAAAATTCCTTGAAAAGGGGAAAAACATATCACCTAACCTGGCAGGTTTTAGTGTGTCTGCAATAAGGCACATATTTATGATGCTAGATTGTCTTTCAGTCTGTTGTTCCTCCACCTCATACCAAAAGCCAAAACAACTGCTAAAATTGCTCTTCTGCCCCTAATCAATTTTGGAAGCAGCACTTAATTCAGTGGCTGCCAGGAAGAAATGCTTTTCTACACTGCTATGGCTCCTGATAAAACGCAATAATTCAAACAATTTCCTTAGCTAATATGAGACTGTGTCCTTTTTTGTGCAGTTGGTACTGTAGGTTCTAGGCTAGTCTAGCTGAATAAAAGCTTAAGGTGCCAGACTGGGCCTCTTTCTCAGAGGTTTCAGATACTGCTTGTCTTCAGCTTATGGTTTATGAAAGTAAACCCACATCTAAGCCTCTCTGGCACAGTAATAGGGATTTGCAGGAGTTTAGCAAGCTAAAGCAGATCCTGCAAATTAAGCAGATACGTATTTAAGGCCGTGGAAAAACTTGACTGGGGGAGTTTCATAAATCCTCTTTGCTGAATGTGTCAGTAAACCAGTTGTTTGGCTTGCTATGGTATGAAAATGTAGTTAGCTGAGAGAGTCATCTATCATTTGAAGGTTGTATTCCCAGCGGAAAGATCAAAACTGACTGAAGTTGATACCATTTATGTTAATGAAGATATTTTTAGATGGATAGCTATATTATAGTTATGAATTGTCATGGTTAAAACAACAGAAAGAAAAAGTCTATCAAAAAAACTCCTGCATAAAGATAACAGTGTAAAATTTCAATCATTTAAGTGTTTGTTATAAAAACAAAACAAGGCTCTGTTGCTGAAATCTTATTTTCAGTTGTTGATACTCTTTTACTATACTTGCACAAGTTGTGGCATAGGTCTCTAGATCCAGAACGTATATAGACTGTATCATGATAGGGAGAAAAATGCTGTGGTGGCTTGCTATAACTACCAGCTGATATTATTTTTTAATGAAATTATGAATTTAATTGGAATGCTACTTTTCAGCTGTATTTGAATGGTGTCAGTGGGATAAGATTGTGTTGTTTGTCTGCGTCACTGACAGGGTCTGAAAAAAGGCCATCAAAGTATTCCACCATTCCCCTTTATCATTTTGGGACAATATTCAGTTGGTACTTCAGTTGTAATGTGTGAGTTTGATACACCGTGGTAGTTCAGCTATTGACAAAAACATACCAATGCCTTTATTCATCTATTCTAGATGCAGTCCTTAAGCACTTATACATTGTTTTTAAAATCAAGCATTAATGCTGTGATAAATCCTTGCATTGCCTGAATGATCATAAATATGAATGAAAAATTATGATGGTTATGTTTAACAGTATGTAATGATAGTGCTAGTGTCACTAGCATGAGATTTCATGCATATTCAGAAGAAACAAAAAAGATTAATTGAGGTTTTTGGTGTGGTGGGGTTTTCTTGGGTATTCTCCCTCATCTTTGAGACTGTGATTGGAGTTGAAAGTAATTTCCCTGCTTTCATATATTTTTTTCCTGTGAAACTTAATGTAGAATTTTCTGTTGTAAATGCTTCTATATTTTAAAAAATTGTTTCTTTAAAATATAAACACAGCTTTTTGTTTTCAGTAGTAGCAGACTTCTGATACTGCTTCTAAGCAAGTATAAAGATGTATTTTTTTTTTTTCTCTACAGCTTGATTCAAGAAACATCCATGTTCAATTACACGTAATTTTAGCTGATTCACTTGAAAAAAAAAACCCAATTAGGTCTCTTTGCTTCATTGTATGTAAAATTACAAAATCCAAGAAGTTGCTTGCTATAAGCTAGTCTTTTAGAATATTAGTGGAATGGAAATTAGCTTGGACCAGGTGATGTGTGCCAGAACCAAAACAGAGCATGCAGTTAACAGAAAAAAGAGAATGAAAAGGATTTCCCATGTGCATAAGCAACGCATCTACTTTACAAAATGTAAGTGAAGGAAAATATGAGTTGAAGCACCTATGTTGCCTACTGAATTCCTTTCTATTCTGTCTCTGCTGGTAGAAATTTGTCTTTGCATGAGATTTTAGGTATTCTGTTGCTATAATAAGAGCATAGCAGAGCCATGTAAGGACAAGGAGAAACTCCCTCAGGAGGAAAGGAGGACACAAGGCCAGCTTTGAAGGCTTGGGTCTCCCATGCTGTAGCCAGGCACAGAGCCAAACATCCAACTGATACCCAGAGCATTGCATGTAGAGGTGACATTGGGTTTGTAATCCAGCCACAACAACATTAGTTAATGACATACTGAATCAGAGCGATCTGTAATTTTAATAAGTGTTTTATGGAAATAGATCCTTTAGTGAAGTTCAAGGGATTGAGTGTTTTCATACAGGAGATTGTGATGAGTTACACAAGAAAAGCAAAGCACAAGCATATCCAGGGTCGGGATTTTCACATATGCTGTATATAGTCATGTGATTGGATATTTGCACTAGCTTTGTGTGGGTGTGTACTTGGGTCTTGAAGCTTTTTGGCTAAGCTGTAACTGTTCCCTTTTGGAGTGTTCATTCTCCCTATCCTATTTCTCCTTCCCTATCTCTAAAACAAACCTGAGAGTTGTAATATTTACATTCAGACGTGGGGGGATGCTTCTTGCTGACCCTGCTTACAGTAGAGCTTGCTAACTAGGAATTGTCCTTAAAGGAAGTCAGAATCTGGCAAACATATATTGCCTTTTCTTCCCTCCTCTTCTTTGACTCAGCTTTTAGGCTCTGAAAACCACACTGGGATTACTATTTGTATAAAACTTCAGAGGTTTGTGTCCACCTGTCCCTTTCCTATTTTGCTCCAACCCTACCCTACTACGTGCTTGTTTTGGGTGATTTGGAGATTACCAAATACAGTCTGCTGAGTCCAATCTCTCCAAGCCTACATAACTGAACAATATGTGACCAAAGGAAGTATAATAATCCATTGGATATTTACAAAATACTTCCTGCTAACCATAACAGCCTCCTCAAATGAATCAACAAATCTAATTTTTCACATCCTTCTTTTTAAATTTAATCTCAGCTGAAATCAGAGGCTAACAGGTAATCTGGTATTTTGAGTGTGCCAAAGTAGTTATATCACTTAAGACTTTGCTGATATTTGCCAGTACCCTATGTGTTCTGTGCCTCACAGGATAAAGCTGAAAACTGAGCTATTCCGTATTTTTGTTTCATGTTCCCAACCCCATCTAGGTCTTTAGCATTAGACTAGATCTCTGACATGAATTTGCCTGTAACCAAAGAGGGTGAAATCTGGTCCTTGTCTTTGCACTGCTAAGGTATTGAATACCTGGTATGAAGTTCAGGCATTGTGAAGTAAAATGCAGAGTGGGGTTGCTAACATTGTGGGATATCACAGATATATGCAAAGAACTTTCACATATTTTTTTTAAATCAGAAGGAAAACTTGATTTTTATAATTAAAAATACCATTCTTCTGGTACTATCCCTGTAATTAATCCTATTGACATCTCATTTTATAATTCCCTGGTCCTAACGTGACTGTGCTCACTCAGAAATAATTTAACTTTGGAATTCTGTTATCTGCCAGTGAGTCTCAAGACACTGAGTGTTCAAAGGAAGGATGCATAAAAATGCAAAATGGTTCACACAGAAACATTTGAAAGAGTGACCTCATCCTTCTTTGCAATCTATTCTAGTTTTTTTCTGTGATTCTGTCATTTATAGTGAAAGTACTTATTGTGGTTTGGAGGAGGAAGAGAATCTTTTATCTATGTAAAATGAAGGTAACTTTTAGAACTATATATGAAATGGGCCATGTGATATCATAACCTCACACTTTAAGCTCCAGCTTGTCTATGTTTAAAAACAAACCAGAGGCTTTTTGAACAACTATACACGCCTTGCATCCTGCTAGACAGGAAATACATAGTAATTTCTCCCTTTAATAAGAAATTTCTTTAAAGGCTCTCTCATGATGATGATGTATATGGAAAAATGGGTCTCAACATACACTTCTCCTCGCCTATGGATAAGCAATCTATCAACAGATAAAGACAGCTCTATATTTTGTATTTTAGTAATATATAGTTTAGCTAATAGAGGGTTGTGGATGCACTGAATAAAAGTTCAGTTTATTTGGTCAACTCTGTGATTCAAACTAAGGTTTAATGCCCCTTTTGAATGATTTTTGTATCATTAGACAGGATGTGGTACAATCTACCCGTATGCACTAACGCCAAGTGCTTATTTACAAACCACTCAGGATGCAGAAATGAACATATACACTGAAAAATAAACATAAATACTGCATAATTTTCAATTCATATTTTATAGTTAATGAACTTACTGTGGAGGAACACACATACTATTTGGTACATCGTGTAGTGGAGTGTACTCTGCTGACAATGTGAAATTTCCCTCTGTGGCATATCTTGGAACTATTGTTGATGTTGTGACCTGAGGTGTTACTGTCATTCTGAATCTGCCATGGCATTGTGCTGAGATGGTGCAACCTATGCCAACATATGCATACAGAAAACAACATTCCTGTGCTTGGAGACGAGATGAAAAGAACAGTCTTAGGGAAGAACTGAAGGGAAACAAACTGAACTGGAATAGCCAGGAGTACAGTTTTTAAATACTCTGGGGCTTGTGGAATGTGCTCCTGACAGTTCAGACACTTCACACTGATATTACAATTAGTTATAAAGATCACCCAGTGTGATGGCAAAAACATCTGCACTAATTGCAATAAGAAAATAATTGTTCTCCAACATCTTTGCTCTATACTTTGGAAATTTCTTTGTGCTTTTTAGTATAAGAGGTGTAGGTGGTAAATTCCTCATCTTGCTGGAGAAATGAGAAAATACAACAATAGGTTTTTGCAAGTGATATCTCTGGCAAAGAGACTACTATTAAATATAATAGGAGATATAAAAGATTATTTTCATTTGTTTAAAGCTTTGCTACTGTATAGCAGTCTTGAACTTTTGGTGGTCTTGTATAATTTTGCAAAATGTGGGAACTGACAGCATAATCCAAACTCTTCCCAAAAGGTAATATGCTTACTAGCTTTAAAACCTTGTAATAAATATAATGACTTCTTTATTTTTTTCTTTGGGGGGGGAGGTAAAGTTTTCTTTTGCTTATGTTTTGCCTGTGGTATGAAAATTAGCTGCCTATGGCATTAAAATTAGGACCTAAAATGTTGTTATTAGGCCAAAGGATTACTTTTCTTGTGCAAGCCCTCAGCCCTTTGAATTATACTTAGGATGTTATCTTAAAATTGATTCTCCCTCTTTGTAATTTGGGAAGACTCTTTTCCTTAATTCAGCTGTAAGGCTCTCTTAATGTGGTAGTCTGCCACACATCCCAGACATGTTTCTGTATTACTGCAGGTAATGAGTCCAGAACGGAGTTCCAAAAGGTGAAAACAGCCCTAGATGTAGAAAAAAAAAAGTCATATGTATCATATGTATCATATTTTCAACATAAAAATTAAACTTTTTTGTTTGGTTGGTTGTTTTTTCACTAAAATCAACTGAAATTCTTTGGAAAATGCTCTCTATATTCTGCCTATGATAGTCTGGACAGAAAACTTTAATTAGTTTGCAAGGATTTTTTATTATTTTTTCTCTGTTCATTATTTTTTTTTTCACTGTCAATGTTCTCTATTTTCACCATTAAATAGCTTGCTGGCTATTTTTGTCAAACAAGAACCCTGAAACCATTGCACTGGAGTGCTGAGCCTATCTGCCCATTCTGTCAACAGGATGAAAGTGAATCTCAAGCTTTTTTAATTACAAGGATAACATGTTCGCTCATCTAATAATGAAGATGGTTAGCAATTTTAAATTTTAATAATCAATTACTGAAAGTAATTCTCCATTAAACCACAAGAGAGCCATTAAATCTCAAAAGATGGAACATGCTGTATGTAACAGTAGCAAAATTTCTATTTTTAAATATCATTAGGGAATATCTGATTTTCATTTCTCTGCTTTTCTTTTACCTTTTTCCTCATGCAGACCATCTCATTTTCAGCAGGAAGACAGCACATGATCTTATAAATAATAAAAGAAAATCCTTGCAAGACTTGAGCCAATGTCTGAAATATGTGCTAAAAATCTAATTTGTTTCAATCCAGCATATTTTGACTGAATAATAAGTAGAGTGACTAATTAACATCTTAATACACTGAGGGCTAGGTGGCACAGTGGACTTGGTACACTCTCCTTCCACCCAGGAAACCTGTGTTCAGATCTTATTGGCATTGTAGCTGCTGAACAGTGTTTGGTGGTTTCTCTTTTACTGCTGGTAAAGCTGCTACCTAAAATAATAACATTAAGTACTACTGGCAGATTCAAATATAAGTGTGTTGAAAGCTGGAATGCAGGGATACTACAGCTTTCAGACAGCTTAGTGTGCTTCTGTGAGGATGCCTGTCCAGTGACAAGCAAGTTGGCAAAAATAAATCAGTAGTTGCTTCCAGCAGAAATAAAATAACACCCAAGTATTGAGGCAGGAGGAAGGCAATAGGTGTGGTTTGTCTAATCTGAAAAATAATAATTTTTCTTTCTGGAATTTTTAAAATTCCAAGCTACAAAGGTGATTTGGAGTGGTTTATTGATATTGGACTAGATTTAGAAACATATTAAAAGCATGGTAAAGCATGACTAATTTATATGTTGATTTACTTTTTATGGGGAAAGGACGTGAAACAGCTTGAGGGAAAAGCAATGATACAACTTCAAAATGATACTTAGTGTCCAGATATAGAAGACATTGATATTAAAGAGCGCATGCACCTTTTCAGGAGAGAGTAGTGTTTATTAAGACTTGAAAGTTTCCACTTGATTCTTTGAACCTTATCACTGAATTATCCTGTCTTGATGTGTCCAGTGGCCAGCACTGGTGCAGTTGAGAGGCTCTTAATGTCACTTGGCATCAGTTCCCTGTACTCAGCAGGGAAGGTCTGTGTCTCTGATGGCTTGGCTTAAATCACCATGTCATAACATCTGCAGAAACTTTATCCATCTTTTCAAAGAAGCTAAGTTACCTTAGGAGACTAAGTTTTTTTGGAAGTGAGGTGGAAGGAGGTTTAAGTTTTGTTTGGTTTGGGGTTTTTTGTTAGTTTGTTCTTTTGTGTGTATGTTTGGTTTTTTAACTATACTGGTGTACCACCAAAACTATGTTTTGCTTGCCATAAAGCCTGCTGCTGCAGCTGTTATAAGTCTGATTTAGTGATTGTGGAGGAGGGAATTGTCCTAACATAGAACTCTGCATCAGTCTTAGGGCTATTATCATTGTCTGAGATTCACCTCACTCTTAACTTGTGTTTTTGTTGATATAGAAAAAATAATTACAGAAAACTGTGGTGCTCTCCTATATCTTCTTCAAGAACTTCAGGTTACAAATATAAATTGAATCTTGAGGTAAAATTTCCACATATCTGAAGACTAAATGTAAAAATGGTGTGATGATCAGCATTTTGGTTAATTTTAACAAATTTTATTCATAGTCTCAAACTCTGATAAGACTGCATCTTATTTCTTATCAGGCTCCTAGGGGATGGACAAACAAGCTTTTCAACACAAAGCCAGTCTCAGTGTCTGAAATAGAAGCAAAAACCCTTCAAAATTAAATATGAGTGGAGAACAGTTGCTCTGAGCTTAACTTGATTATGTTCCTCAATTAGGCAATTTGAAAGAAAAGGTGATTGGACCTGTGGAGTGAAGGGGAAGTATCAACAAGGAGAGGAGTGACAAGGTCACTAACCTTTATGGCACAGAGAGAGAGACAGATAATTAGCATTTGTGAAACATTAAGGCAATATTTGGGGGTAGAGGGTTAGTGAATAAACTGTAATATTCCCAAAACTCTGTTGTCACTGTAGAGCTATGAATGTTCTGGTCATGTCTCTTCTTTCTTCAGCTCTTTCTCAGTTCAGGGCTGAGAAGTTACACTTGGAATGGTTCCTTTGTGGAAAAAAATATGCTGCAGTAATTAGCAATGTTGTTATCCCTTTTATCAGTTCTTGGTTCACAGTGGTGGTTAGGAATTAGCTGAACCTGTGGATAGCTTTGTTAGTGGTGTAAATAATTTTAGCAAATAGTTTCAGGTGTAGTTATGGCAATTAATGGCCATCTTCTCTCCTGACTGCTCTGTGATTGTTGGCTTCCATTAGGTAAAGGATGAGTTGTGGGATATTTGATTCTAGTCATGGGTTTTACTTTAAGAGCAGAATCTTTGACTGTGAGTGAATTTCCTGGTATGTGGTCTCCTAGTATCAGTTGTAACATCTTAATGAAATTTTAAGGAAGTCTGGTAGATGACAATTTAGTATATAGATGTATTGGGCACCCCTTAAATCTTGAGTACCTAGTATGTTTTTTGGAGAAGCCACATGTCTTCTAGAAGAGTTAGCAAAGTCCCAAGGATCTGTGAGAAAGGAATATCTGCAAGGTGCCCTTAGTTGGCTCACGGTGTTCTGAAAGTGAGACAATGTGTGAGAGCCCCTTTGTCCACGTTTTTGATGTGTTTGAAGGCCTGGGGCTTTTGTGGAGAGGGTCCACAGGATCTTTTAGGGTTTTTGGAGCTTGGGTAGATTGTCTTTTTGCTGCTATTGTTTTAGAAACCATTAGAGGGATTAGATCATCCTTCCCTTCCAAATTAATCAAGTGAAGCTTTGAAAGCTCTCAACTTAGGTATTTCCAAGAACAGAAGTCCTTCTTCAGGTATTTTGACTGGTTTCTGGCTTATCATCTTTGTTAAAAATCCAATTCTATATAGTTGATTCAAGTGAAATTTCCAAGGAAGGGTCATCTCTTCTACTTACAGCTCTGGAATATTATGAGTGCAGAAGAACCACTGTCAGTGCACATAGTTATATAAATACATTTGGACACTCAGCTCTTTTCTTCAGTTTTTATTGTGCTTATGCTCAGGGAAATTTTGCCTCTGGACATACTGTCTGTAACAGGTAATGTTGTCACACTGTTAATGTGCCTGAAGGATTGCTGTGTGCTGTTCTTTTTGGTTGGTTTGGTTTCTTTCTTCAGGTATTTTTGCTCACCACAACCTTCACTGTTAAACTCTTCTTGTTTTCTTCTGAAATATTTCTTCCTCTCTTGTGTATTGGGTTCTTAAATTTATTTTGTAGTTTTTGCTCAAAGTGTATTTTTTTTGTCTGTACTTTAAAAAACTTGAAATTTTTTACATCCAATGTCCTCTATCTTCTATGCAGCTTCCTTGTTGGCTCTGCTAACCTGGCTTGTAACAGAATTCCTGCTTCTTTTGGTATCCCCAAACTTATTCTAATATATTTTCAGTTCTAATATAGTTTTTTTCTATGCTTTCTTCTGTTTCCTTCTCATTGTAGTGTGAACATAATGTTTGGAGTATGGATAGAAGTTTAAGTGTACACTGACATATTGCAATGGCAGGAACCCTAGAAAAGCATACCTATCACATGGAAAGACAGCAAAGTTTAGCACAGCTTCACATCAATAAGTGTTGCCCAACCTCTGGCAGAACAATCACAGCATCACCCTAGAGTTACCAGGGAGAGCCTTATGCCAGGCTCTAGGAGGGAGTGATTAAATGATTTTTCATGATGTGTGAATGAAGAAGTAACAATTGACCAAGTACGTCAGTTGCTGTCCAGGACTGTGCATGAAGTGTTGTGTAGAGAGGTTTTCTCATGCCAAGAGATGAAAAGTGCAAGCTTGGTTTAACTGAAGCTATGTACTGAAATATGTAAGCATAGGAGAGGAAACCACCAAACCTACATATGCAACAATATAGACTGCTTCTATTAGCTAAACAGGGACAACTTCTTTTTGACTAGGACTTCCTCTATAAAGGTATAAACTTTCCTAGTCTGATTTCCTTCTGTTGTAGTCAGATAGATGGGATTATGTTTTGTCTAATAAGTCTGATGGCTTCTAAGAAAAAAAGAAATATTTAGAGAAGTAAAGCCTTTATCTTGAAGAACCTAATAACTCAGAATAAGGCAGTGCTGAAGTCTAGCCATTCCCATCTGATTCTAATTACTTACAGTGACAAACCAAAAGGACTTAATCAGAAGAAATCTTGTCGGTGTGGGAAAAATTGACTTTTGGAGATGAGTTTAAAAAATAATCTGTTTTGTAGTTACACACAGAGAAATATTAAACATGGCAAGGAAATATTAAACAAAAGCAAGCAGCAAGAGGGAAGCAGAGTCTTCAACATTAGCAAAAGGCAGAAATTAGGAAAATGGATTGCAACAAATATTTATGAAAGTGTTCCACAATTTTTGGGTCTTGCTGAAGACTGATGCTATTGTATGTTCAGCTGACATAATAGTTCTTTATAGTTTAAGCAGAATTTAAATAATTTTGGTGAAGGACAGGATTTGAGAAATGGGAAGGGGAAAGAGCTGATTTGGATATTCTGAGATGGATACAGTTTTTGGGGGAAGAGGTTTCATTCTGCACTTCCATCTTCCCAGGATATCCAAATGTATCTATCCCTCAGTGTTTTATCAGAATGTGTATTAATTCTGCATTAGGTACCTACTTCCTTCAGCTCCTACATTGTCATTGTAAGGATTAGCTCTGGCACCTATCTGTACCACGGAGAAGGTGTACAGTGTTGTCCTATTGCAGGGAGAGGAAGGGTTGATCCCAAAGGAAATTGACAGAAAACTTTTCTTGTCACTACTGCTACCGGTGTTTTGGGTCAGGAATTGCTTGACGGCTGCTCTTTGAAGTGAAGACTTCAATGGATTTTCAGTCCTTTCTCTTGGTTGGAACAAGAATTCCATTTCTATGTCCTGGGGCAAGTGCTCGTTGGTCAGCAGAGTGGATTGGTTTATCATTTAGAGGTTGACTGGGCTTTGCAACAGTGTGTTCTGCTCACTGAATGGGATTTATGGAATAAAACAACTAAAAAAATCCCATAACTTTGCTCTGTTTCCAAGGGAAGGGCTTTGAATACAAACATACATTTTTTTTTCACTACCATCCACTGCCTTCTTCTTTGGCCCTCATAGTAATAAGCTCAAGTGTACATAGTAGCATTTCATCATGTTCTGTATTTTTGTCTACGTCCCTGTTTCTTCTCCCACCCCCAAATCCTGGATGCAATAAATTGCTGGTGTTCTTACTTTATTCAGACAAAGGTCCAATCTGAAGTGATGTACAATTTCTGCAGCATAAAATTAAAACATCTAAAAGGGTTGTTATTTCTTTTAGTGACTTAATGAAAAGTGCTCATTGAGTTTGAGTCCAGGGATCAGATTGTGTGAGATGTTTTTCTAAGTCTGCCTTAACATTTAAATTTAAGGATTACCCCTTTGTCAGTGCAAGATTTTTTTTTTTTTTCATATATGCTTGTGTAGCAATCTTCAGGTCTTTGAGACAAGATGTAAATTCAAGGTCGTTGACCACCTGTGGTTACCAAAGTCTTCATGGAGCTCTTCGCAAGAGGAAGAAAGTTAAGGCAAATGCCCTGGCCAGATGGCTTCATTAACTACACTTTCTTTTCCCAAAAGAATCTTTGCTGTTTACAAATGGAAAATCCATGCTTTATATTATTGCCAAAATTACTGCTTGGTGATGCTGAGTACTATAAAAACATTCAGCATGGACCAGAAAGGATTAAGCATAAAATCAGGCAGAGACAATTTACCTCTCTCTATACAGCTGTCCACCTTGTGCTAAACATGTGCACAGACATAAATAACTGAAAGGAGTGCTGTGTAATTCATAGTTCAAATTTGAATATCAGCATGTATTGTTTCATGATGAAAACATCGCATATCTTGGAGGATTTTTGCAGCTTCTCAAGTTTAAGAAGAGTTCAATGTACTTTGCCAAATGTTTGCTACTATTTTCTGTAAATTTTTTTATTCTTTTCTTATTGCCATAAAAGGAAGAAAAAACGTTCAGGAAACATTTAGATATTTTCTGCTGCTTCTCTGTTTCCTCCAGTCATTTTTCATGTGAACTACCATCAAAATATAATCATAGAGTAGCAAATGCCATTCTTGTGTGATTCTTCTACTCAATAGTGTTAAAATAAAAATTGTTCAATGCTGATTGTTCAGATGGTGTACTGCCTTCCACCTCTTGCTGCCTGTTGCTGTTTAGTACACATATATTTTGATGAGAAATTTCCTGCAGGCTTACATTTGTGGGTAGGGAAAGGATGATAATATATGGCAGGTGATTAAATTGCTTGATTCAGCACAGCTTTGCATTTAAAAGCAGGCCTAAGTAAACAGCAGGTTATATTAATTTCAAGTTAAATTTTTATATTGGCTATCTTTTGAGCTGGGTAGCTAATGACTAGGCTCTGAAACGTTTGCACAAGAGTGTGGCTGTGTAGTGCTCGTGAGCAGAGTTGTGCAGAAGTTCGCGTGGTGTGCTGGGATGTGCCAAGGGAGTACAGCTCATCTGAAGAAGTTGATAAATGTTTTAGAACTTCTCTGACCCAGTTGGTCTAGTTTGTTTTGCCGTTTTGCTAATGAATTCCCCGTACGCTGTAGCCTTATAAATAAAACCAACTTCACTATAGGCTGAAACCAGCATTCTCTTTAAAACCCCATACTACAATAAAAATTGAATGTAATACACCAGGAATAATACTAAAGTTTGTACTCGATGTGTATAATCAGTGGAACTGCCTGAAATGTTTCACTGTATTAAAATTAAATGTTATCTAAAAATAAGCGAATAAATTGTCAACTTCTACAATGCTGGTATAATGATTACTGCACATACATAATATAAAAGACACGTGATGTTTTGCAGTCTGATTGTGATAAGACATGATGTTTTACTGCCAGATTGCAGTTTTGTTAAGTAAAACTTGCAAATCACAACACCACAAACTTTGGAAATGCAGCTTTAGCATTGTTCTGTGTTCAATAATTAAATACAAAATGCAAGTAGTTGCCTTCTTGACTTTCAAATCATACTTTTGCCACAACCAAAATGAAACACAACTGCAGGGTACTAATAAAAGTAGGCATGACTAGGCAAGGTAATTTCCTCCAGCATTAATCTTAAAATCTTTAAGAGTCATCAGAGTTTTATTTCACTGGTTCTGGTTTAAATGGCTGAGTTTAACAGCACATTAAAACTTGCACTGGGGGATCAATTTCAAACAAATGCTCCCTTTGCAGTTGTGCCTGTATGGAGAAAAACAGTCTGTTGATCAGAAATTCAGTGTGCTTTAAACAGCTTTTGAAGTGACTCTCTTGTAAGTTTAAAGCGAGTTGGGTGCTTGATGTCTCCTCATTTGTTAAGGAGCTGTTAAAATTAACAGTAAGTACTCAGGACAGTGTTTGCTTCTGCTTGAGGACTCCCTGAGCACAGAAGGGGTGAGTAGCTCTCAGGGAACAGGTTGTAAGTAACCACAGCCGAAGTCCTGCTGTGCAGTAGATCACTCATAAGCAATTTTCTTTTTTCCTAAGTGACGGTGGCTAGCTCAGATTGCTGAGGAATCAAACACACTTCTGATTTGCAAATTTACTGTTCATCTCTTATCAGCTCCCTTTTGCTGGTGGGTGGTGGCATATAAGGGACCCTAATTTAAATTTCTGAATTAAGGAAAACTCTGAGATGGGCTCTTTTCCGTGTTTAGTCTTTGTCTTAGAGAGAAGATGACTTCACTTATGCTACAGCTCAAAATAAAATAAAGCAAAGAGAGATTGTCATGCAATTCTTGCTCATTTCTGTAATCCTAGTGTGGATAACTGCATATCCTAGTCAGTGGAAAGGGGAGAGCAAGGCAGCTCTGTAGTAGGATTGTGGGTGTCATCTTATGCCTTCACATTTGGAGATTTTCTAGGCAGTGAAATCAATAGATGAGAATAAATTATTGTGACAGCAACCACACTTCTATACAAATAGTTCTAGTGAAATATTTGTAACTATATATGTGGGGTAAATATAATTGCAGTCTAAACTTCTTATTTCTGAATTGTGTTATCTGATGTCTGGAAGCAATATTTGAACCAGGAGGTCAGGCATAATTAAATTTGCCTTCTACTACTTAGTAGTACGTATATGATGTCTAGTTTATGTTTAAATTAAGTGAGTTGTAGCTGACATCACTGCAGAAGCACTCAAGTGTTTTTTGGGGGAAATTAAAATAGGTTTTCCTAAGTCTTACATTGCCTTTTAGACTTGATTAAGCTAATTTGGTGACTTATGGTGCTTATGTGGCAGGTACCCTTGTGACAACAATATAAATGTCTTTATTAGGGCCATTTCTCATAAAAAAGCATGGGAAAAAATTTATACAGCTCCTGTCCTTGGGAGGAACTTGCAGTCAGGTCTGGGATGCTTTATTTAAACTTCTTCTGGTTTGTATTTCTCGGATTAGTCTCTCTGCTCCAAGGCTTCCAAGTGTTGTATCTTTTATCAATCACAAGCATCCCTGCTCACCTCATGCATTCAGCTAACTCCAGGCAAAGTCCATTTATTTTTACTATTTTCTCAAAGGTTAGTAAAGGGTCAATTTTGTGAGCAGCAAGCAGGTAGCTTTATATCTATCTTCTGGATTTCCCATTGCATTAGAAATACTTGGTTTTTTCTTTCAAATTTGGAAGTAGCAGGATTATTAGAAGAAGGAAGAAGAGAAATTTCTTCAGGGTCTACCACTTACTTGTAGGTGTTGTTTTCTATCAGAAATATTTATGCACCATCTGCACCAGTTACCTTAGCAATAATACTCCCCTAGTTAGCCAAAATGTGCCAGTGTTAATACCAGCTTCCTTCTTCATTTTGACAGCAGCAAGCATTGCCACTGCCAGTCTCTGGCATCCTTAGTAATTGGAGCTGTTAATTTTCCAGTCGCTACAGTAAGTCGTCAGTGATTTTTTTTCAGACAACTTTCAAACATGCATATTAGGTAATTAAATTTGCGACAAATGTCACTCTGTTATGCTAATGTTAAATATACAACCCTTTCCTTGTCTTTCTTTGTTAAGCCTTTTCTAAACTCATGTGTCAATAACTAATTTTTTCCAGCTGTTCTAGATCAAGTTATTTTCAGAGATGCAATGCAAAAAAAAATTAACTCACCTCTTTTATATTCTATACAAAAGAAATGCAGCATCCTCAGAAGTCACTTACTTGCATTCAGGTGAAATAATGTAGCTTCTAATATTACTTTTTCTCCTTTGCTACTACTTAGAAATATACGCTTATGTTTCTTCTGTTTTGGAACTTTTGAATATATTATGATGCAAGACTAACAAACTTTTAATGTGGAAAAGAGTCTTAAATTTAAGAGACTATCTTGTGCCCAGAAAAACTAATTGAAAACAAGAAAGTTTCAAAAATATAGAAATATTTATTTTAAGTCCCAATTTTTCCCTTCAAAATTTTTTTTTCTTTTTTTTTTTTTTTGAGGAGATTGTTCCTGTTGGGGTTGTGGCAGATCAGAGCTCAGTCCATTCAAAAGGCTGTTTCTGAGGAGTTTTTCCTCTTTAAGTTTCCTGGTATAGGACTCTGACATGATTTTTAGTATAACTTAATTTGTAGGTCTTATGTTACAAATGCTAGACTTCAACAGTTGTTCAAAGAGAACCAGGCTGTATATATCATCGTTTTTAATGGTGGACTTGACAGTGTTAGAATAACAGTTGAACTATGTTCTTAAATGTTTTTTCCAACCTAATTCATAAGATGGCTTGAATTGCAAGAGACCTTAAAAATCATGAAGATCACCTAAACGAATCTGTGATTCATCAGAATTCTGCCAAGTCCTGCCTGCTTCTGCCATTCCATCTTCAATTGCTTCTTAGAAGTAGTAACATTGTATTGATAAAAAATAATTTTCCTTCAGCCTTTCATATTACAGAATTTTATGGAATGGGTAAAATTCTGAGTCAGGGTACTTGGAACTGAAAAACTTTCTTTACCAAGAGGGTGCTGGTTAATAATTTTCAGGTACTATGGAGTTAAGCTAAATAATCTTCAAAGAACTTTTTGTTTCATGCATTTTCTCATCCCAAAAAATGAAACCAATAATTTTTCCTCCTCTTGACTAGAACTGTTTCTGAAAAGAAAACTTTTCGTTTACTCCACAGCACCTAAAACAGTGCCTACTAACACGTTTGATAATGCCTGGCATGGTCCTAGTAACATATTTTTGACAGTGGTATTCCCTGAAGATATAAGTCTTTTTGTGCCTGACAAAGTTATGGACTTAACGTAGCAACCATGGAACAAATTTCTTTTCAACTCTCAGTGGAGTTCCTTAGACACCAAAAACCAGGTGGGAACGGGTAAATAGGCATTTGGGAGAATGAAAGCATGGAAGAGTTGTTGCACTTGTTTTTCCGTTTTCTAAGATGAAAGCCTGGGTTTTACAGGTACATTTTGGATGTTCTAGAAAACTTTCTTTTTATGGAATACATAGTATAAGATGCTATATTTGTTTGCCTATAGAGAGAACATATTGAGACTGGAAAGTGACCATATATTTCAGAACTGGGCTGTGATACATATGCATGAGGGTGCAGAGCTCATGTGCTGTGTGCAGTCTCAAGCCTTTCCACTTTGACTGTGAGCTTTTTCCAGCACAGCTGTAATAGCAAGTGCTGTATCCCTGCCAGTTTTCAACTTGCTCATCCAAATATGATCAGACACCTTTCATGTAGCCCTTTTGAAGTAATCTCATATAAGGTGATCCCTATGATCCCTCTTTTAAAACAAAGCAACTTTAGAATTAATATTGCAGCACAGCCCCTTTCTTTAAGCAAATCAACATCTTGACTTGGGGAATGAAATGTCAAATGACTAAGCCCCACTTCTGCAAGTTTACAGCACAAGTTTTGACCACATTTAAACCAGAACACTGACAAGGTGATCACATGCTGTCTTAATGTCTTCCTCTGGATAGGAAATAGAAAATAATAGATTTTTATGAAGAAAGGTGCTGAATATCCTCATTTTCATGTTAATGTCATTTGGGGATAGGATGTGCAGACAACTGTCCCAAAGGAAAAATTCTTTATGAAGATAGTTTGCTTTGTTGTATGTGTCTAATATGCAAAGGAAGAAATTAATTTTGTTCAGCTACCTGCTAAAATACAAAACTCTGGAGTGACTTTAAGAAAATACTATTGTTAGATTTACCCAAGATGAGCTTATAAAGATGAGCTTATAAAGAAAGTGTAGTGCTATAGATGAGCTTATAAAGAAAGTGTAGTGCTATAGAATTTTATAGAACAGTGCCATAGAATTTTATTGATTAAAAAAAAAAAAACAAACAAAACAAACCACAAAACCCCATAAAAACAAAAGAAAGCCCACATCTTTTACTTTTCTTGTTATAATTGGTTTTGTGATTCCCTTACTTTGAAGTATTACAAAAATTTGCATGGTGACAGGAATCCTCATTTCCAAAGGCTCCCAAAGGAAACCCCATGACATAACAGCATTAACATGAAGTTAGTCAGCCACTAGGGATGCAAGGTGAGATTTAAAGTGTGTCCAAGTCTCCTCCATAGTCCACACAATTGTATATTTGGGCCTGCAGGTATATATGCCCCCAAAGGGCACAGTACAGCTATTATGACACTGGATGTGGAAATACCTGACATTTAGGGGTTTCATTTGTGACATGAAACCTCTACTTTGACATCTGACTGATAGAGATTTACTGATAGCACGAACCAACAGATCTTCCGATTTCTTTTATTTAAGGACACCTATAAGGTGACTATCTAAATCAGTCAATAAGAAATCCTGATTACAAGCAGCATTGAAGTACTGCATTAATTTTTCAGACCTTGAGCATATACCTTTATGTGATATTTATAGCCTTAAGTTTTCTCTTGGTGTTTGATCCTGGAAGCTGTTTCTTTACAAAAAGCAAAACATGATGTTCTTTTCTTCAAAGGAATTTCTTTCCACTGGTGTGAGGTGCTCAGCAGAAGCAGCATCAGTCTGACTGCCAGAGACTTGAACCTATACCAGATCCCATGTCTCTTTTTTCAGTGAGAGGTCTCACTGTTATACTGTATCTAGGTTGCTGCTCCCTTCCTTCTTTGCAAAAAAAAAAAAAAAACAAACAAAAAAACCAAACCAGAAAAACCCAAAGTGTTAGCCTGAAGGGAATAAGCAGGATTCCTGATGGGGTGTTCTGCTAGGAATGGGAAATCTGTGCTCTGCTCCTGGTTCCAGGGACTTTTGTTTTACCCATTAATGGTTTCATATGAAGTATGTGAAATCTCATTCATAAAAGCAGCTTCCCAGTGAACTGTATGAATACATGGTTGTTCAATGCTCAAGAATGAGATGCTTCTGGGTGTATTTAGAAACAGAACGAGTGTCTAAGTCTCCACAGTCTAATGAGTGTTGTGAGAAAATACCTGAACTGCAGACTAAAATACTGAAATCATAATATCTGTGGCTACTCTGGAGGTACTAATCATCACATCTCAAGAAAGCTAAAGTGATAAGATTGCTTCTAGTATTTGAGATGCCCTAGGATTGTGGGCTGTTGCAAATTTAAGTGTAGGCTGTGTCAAAATGTAGATACTTGATGTTGTTTTAGTCTTGGAGCATTTGACATATCTGCATTTGACCAGAAGATACGCTAAGGGAAGTCTACGTGTTTCTGAAGTGACATCTGCAGATCAGATAAAATATTATAGAATTTCTACAAAAATATCTGTAATGGAGTGCAACTGAATCTCATTCCTGGGGGAGTTTTGGACACTTATGGAATTAAGCAAACATCTAAAGGTTGGCACTGCTGGGTTTCCAAACACAAATCTGTTCTGTCCCGCACCAACCAGCAAGAATGTGAGCACGCTTTACTGAAATGGAAGTTAAAGGATAGCCTGGGCTTACTGGCAGATGGCTGAGCTGGTCCCTGGGGAGGTAAGAGGTATGAATTTGAACTTTGTCAGACAGGAGGAAATTGATACCTTGCCACAATTTAATAACACACTTGAGCGTCTGCTCAAAAGCTCCTATTGCGAGAGTCTGAGCTGCAGAGTGAATGCTCTCCATGGTGCAGCTTTCAGTCTTATTCCCTGAATGGCAATGGAGTCCCTCTGGATTTACTGTGGACTTAAGAATCTCTCCAAGAGAACCCTGCTGAAGACCTCACTCCAACCAGCAATCAGAATACAGCTACATGTGTCTGGGTTTCAGTAGGAAGAGGGGATCATTGATGGGTTGAAGTTGTCTCACTAGGTTGCACCATGGTGTTGTAAGACCAAGGTTACAGATTTCATCACTGCATGGGCCATTTGATGATCCTTGTGGGTCCTTTCCAACTCGCAATACTCTGATGCTGTGACTTGCAGTACATGAGCAGCTAAACTGCTTGAATACTTGTGAAGTCCTGCTGTGCTTTGCCCACATATATTTGTCTCTGAGTATGCATACCTAAGTGATGTACAGACAGATGAGATTTTTTTAACAGTTATGCTCAGCATACACTACAGTATCTTTGCAAGCAGAGGTGTAGATTTTCATCCTTCTTTAATGATTTAATGTAACTGAATCATAATGAGGTTCTGTTCATAACAGAATGTTATTTTCAACATGTGTGTTTTGCTCCAAACTACTCAACTTTAAGCTCTTTGGAGGATAGTCAAACTTTTGCTATCTGTATGGAAAGGGCTTCACATGGCTAAGAGTCCTGTGTTCCTGGGGTTTGGAGGCTAATTTGAAATAAGAAGTGATATTGTAGTTGTAGATTTCCAGTAAGAATGGGAGGGAATAATAAAACTTCTTTGTAGATTTATGGTAAAATTAATCTTAAATATTTAATTATAAGAAATGTAAATCTTCTACTATGCTTTTGTATTGCAGTGACACGTACAGTTTTCTCAAGATGAAGACACATAACCTGTGCATACATTTCAGGGTGATCCCCTTATTTTGTTTGTTAAATCAAAGGTGGAAATTACGATGAAATAAGCTTCAAACACCTTTCTTATGTTTTTAGCTCCCTAGTACTGTATGAACAGCTCATTTGGGCAATAGCTATAAATATATAGTGACAGACAAACTGTACAAATGAACTTGGAGCTATATATATATGAGAGTGTTTTGCACAGGTTAAAGGAGAAAAAGGAACATTTTCCTGTGCTATCAAAATACAGCTTGATTGAAGATATGCACAGACGTACAAGCATGCATGATTATTGCTTGAGCTTATGAAAATGGAGCTCTTAATATCTGTTCTAACCTCCATTAGGAATATTATAGATCTGCAGTCTGCATCTATATTGGTTATTTAACAGTGATGGTGCATGTTGTAATTGATCTAGAAAAAGATGTTAGTGTAAAGTAGGCAGATGTGCTTCAATCTTATGTCCCCATGTAGTCGTATTGGCCAATGATGGCTTAATCTTTGAGATAAAATGTGCAGCTCCACATTGTTGCTTGGTATAACTTCTAAGTGCAAAATTCCTATGCATCTTTATTTAAAGTGATAGGGCCTTTATAAAATAATACAGATAATTAAGTGCTGAAACAGAAAACCATGTCCAAGGGAAGAATTCTGCTGGTTTTGTGTGTGTGATTGTTTACAGATTTCATTCTCCATTTGCTCCCAAAGAATACACTTAAACACTCAATCAATGAATAACCTACAGCAGTTTGTTGTAGATTCAATAATGGGGAATGGTGCATTGTACCAGGATAGTCAGATATACCCATAGGAAGTGTCAGTGGTCAAAATGCTTCCATTGCCAGAAGGTAGTCTGAAAATGGTCTAGAAATTCAATATGGCATTGACCCTACATTGTATATATGATCTGCAGTCTGTTTCTCAATCTTATTTGAAGTTTAAAACCAGCCATTTTAATCCTAGGATTTATAATATATTTGTACAAATTTGTATTCTGGATCAAAACTATTTTTCTTTGCCTATAGGTATAAGTTTGAGGTATTCAGGTTTGTTTTTTCCTCTGTTTCAATATATGGCCTTCTTAGTATTTTTTTGCCTAAACATATTTCATGATAGTGAAATTTCTGAAACCACAGTCTTAGAAAATTTACACACGCTCCTCCTCATTGTCACGTATCTCTACCTGATACCAATTGTTTTTGAAATGCTTAACAATACCAAATTACAGAAAATGTTTCTAAACTTCCAGAAAAGCTTTAGCTCCCGTTGATATGAGAAACTGTCTTGATATGAGAAACCCTTCTGCCTTTTAACGTGGACATTTATTTAAGTACTTCAAATTGAAACAAGATGTGGGCATGAAATTTTAAAAATATAAATTGAAGATTATATGTCTTACATAGGATTAATTTTATTATATAAAACCTAAACTTGTTTCAATCTATGCTAATTTTTTTCTCTGTTTTTATTTAGGTTGTTTTGTTTTTTTTTTTTTTTAGAGTGCCAATGTTAATTTTCTTAATAATCCCACCTGGGACCCTGCCTGCTCCCTATGCCCAAATGGATCCTGTGCTGCAACTTGGATGCAAAACAAAAACTTTCTGATAGTTGACACATCACCTTCCTCCAGTCTACTGCCTATCCTAGGTAAGTCAGACAGACACTTTTATTGTGCTGTGTGTTTCTTATTTTCTAAGTTGCTAGTGAAAATCTTGCTAAATGTGTTTTGCCTTTCCTTGTGCTTCAGACTGATGCATATTAAAGTGAGCATTGCTAATTAATACTTGGAAAAAGTCATTGCACTTAGTGCCTTGAGTTATGCATATGACCATAAAGTGAGATTACACCACTTGCGATTTTTAATGTACAGTGTCACAGGCTGACTTTCAAAAATGAGCACGCAGCTCTAGCATTTGCTTCTTAAATAAAAGTCTACTTGTCCTATTCAAATATAATCCATCAACTTTTTGGTTTAATTCACGTTTTTAAGAAGACCTTCCTCCCTTGAGGTTGTGTGTATGATGAAATATTTTAACTGTATCTTATTTAAGAGATGCAAATCAAACCTTTCAGCTTTTTTGAAGCCTAGAAGTGTTTTGTTTTGCCAGCTGTCTTTGAAAGTTCAGTGCATAAAATGTTAGGAGCCTGACTTTTTTCTGTCTTGTAGATCTTTGAAAAATTGGTTTATGGCATGTCATACATCATGTATCTAAGACATATGGGAATAGTTAGAGATTAAGGTAAATAGACAAATTGAACTGCTTTAAATCATTTTTCCCTGTTTCACTTTTATGAAAGAGTTTATGAACAAAAGTTGACATTAAGCAATCACAATAGGCTATTGTATATGTTTTAGACAGTGGTAAACACTTTAGTGTCAGAGAGTGTTGCATCACTGATGCTTATATCAATTTGATTGGTGTCCAAGTTTTAAAAATGTTACTTTGTCAAGTCATAACCTTTTCTGAGTCTTTCATTTGTCATTGTTTTGATGATTATATCTTAACAAAAAAAAAAGAAAAATGTTCTGTGCTTTGGGAATCATATCATAGTTCATAAGGCTTATCAATTTTTTGGATAAAATTAGCATTTTTTTGTCTTATGTAATATGATTGCTTAGATGTTTTGGTGCAAAGGTTTCATTTTAAAGACAAAGATTAGCAATTTTGCTCAAGAAAAGTTTGTTAGAAATGCATTTTAATGAAATGTCGGCATGGCTTTCAAAGTCATTAATGGGAATAATTATTCACTCATAGCCACCATACTCTGGCTGTTATTGTTAATAGTGCAGCAAACTGGGGGCTGCCAGACCAAAGGAAAAAAAAGTCAGGTGACCAAGCAAGGCAATTCAGAGTATGAATCTGAAATAAACAGATGACTACTTCTTTTTTCTAGTCCTCAACAGCTTAACAAAATGGGGCTATTCTGTAGACACCAAATAACTAAGAGGGAATGGACCTGTTTCGCTTATTTGTGTTTTTAATCTCTGCAGGAACTTAAGAAATGAGAAACAAAAAGGAGTGTTCACTAAGAATACTATCTATGGTTTAAAGTGTTGTTTCCTTCACTTTGTGATTTCAGAGCAATTATTTATGTTGTCATTCTGAAGGAGTGCAAGGTGGGCTGAGTGTTCAAGATGTTGCCAAGATGAATTGACCATATCTAAATATTTTTGTCTACTTATAGGAAGCTTTAGGGGAGAGAAAAACCAAGTTACAATATTTTATTTCATTCAGATCCTTGGGGGCAACTTGGTCAAGTTATCTTAAACTAAAAGATTATTTTTTTCTGACTGTCTACTAAATATAATGAGTATTATGTGTTTGCAAGTATTGCATTTACTCCTTTACAGTATTTGTTTGTTATTTGATTAGGGAAATTCTTCCTAGAACTAATTTGTAGGTCTCATATATTTATTGATTTAATGCTAGTCCTGTAACTAATAGCAAACTTTGTTTATTTCTGCTGGATGTTCTAATAGGCAATACATCAGCGATTTCTCTGATCATGCTGGAAACAATTGTTTTCTGTCAATCTGTTTGTAAACCAAAAAACTTCTGGAATAGCTATTCTTCTGCAAAAGGTAATTTTATTCTCAATATCCATCAGGGACAAAAACATAGAACCAAAATAAGACTTTAATGCCGGGAATGTTCTTTCCTGTAGCAAGGTAATAATGTTGCCTTGTAGCTATTTTTAGTGGGTCACTGATTGTTTCAAATTAGAGGATGTATTTAGGGCTATTTTTATGCACTATGTAAAAGCCAGACACCTATTATTTTCAGTTCTATGGGTACTAGTGTAGCTCTGAGTCTCTTTCATGGGAATGTACTTGTTTCCTGAAATCAACTGCTATCTTCCCTGTCTATCAAATTAGCTATAAAAATAAGGTAACTGAACAAACCTCTACACTATTAAAATAATTTTTAGCTGAGTTATATTCCTTAACTTAGTGGAGAAATTACTCTACTTTTCTTGATTAAATTTGTATAATGAACTTGATAATTGAACTGAATTGTAATGTATTGTGTAAAAAAAGATATATTAGCATATTTTCAGCAAAGGCTACATCTCTCTCTTTTTCTTAGTATTATATGCTGATAATGCGTTTCTTAGTATTGTGTATTGTGCCGATAAACTTAGCCCGACCCCCAAATATTGCTGTTTCAGCAAGGGAACTTTGGCACTACAATCGCAAGAGGGAGCTGTTGGAGCTCAAACCGCTCGAACCGCGCACCTCCGTGCTGCCGTTTGAATCGATACCGCTCAGTTCTAAATATTTAATGAAATACATTAACAATTATTAGTTTCCACCATCACACTCTCTGACTACCACTGACATGCATTTTCTGAGAGAAGTATGAAAACAATAATTAAAGTGAATAAACCTATACATTGGCAGTAATACATTTGGGGTGTGTGTGGGAACAACACCCAATCGTTTCTCCTTATGTTGGTGACAAGCTTAAATCTGCTTCAAAGCAAATAGTCTCGTCAAGCAATGAAACATGACTTTGGTTACAGAAACCTTTGTTATTCGTTTATGTTGTTGTGTATCAAAAGTCTGAGGGTCCAACTTTTCTAGCGTCTCTCCTAGGAAATTGAGTGCACACGGGAATGTCATATGGTGAAGAATGTCAGTTTATATGAAAATTGAAGAATTATCGGTGTTTCCCCTGCAGTTATGCACAAAGGCATCATTGTCAGTTGCCTTTCTTAGGCCTTCCCTGCAGGCATGATCAGACTCAAGCAGACAGCTATTTTCCTTTAATTTTCCACAGCAAGGCAGTAATGCTTATGATTATTGTGAAGTCAGGAAAAGTTTAGTTTCATCAAGTGACATGTAGTGTTGCAATTAGTTACTTAAGCACTTCTTATAAAATTTTCAACTACAGTATCTGGCTTGTCAGATGCAGCTAAATATTAGCATCTTGTATTAAACAGGAGGGTGAAAACTCCTAGCAGAAAGCCCAGCTGACAGCTCTCAACATGAGCTGAATGATCACTCACAATTGTAATCGATTCTGTAAGTACTGAACACAAACCCCCAGGCAATTGAGGAAAATAGGATGATGAAGGACTGCAAACTAATACGTTACACATCTTCATTGATTAGTCATTGATTAACCATTATTTTTCTGAATGACAAACAGCTAGTGGTAAAGTAACTGAAGCTGATGATTTATTTACATGTTAGACAGAAGATGACTTCTTTATTCACCTGATTGTGAGCTAATGTGAAATGAGAGCACAGCAACAGTTTAAGAATAAATAAATGTTTATAATAATTTTTTTTTGACAGTATTCCTAGATTCAAAAATGTTTTTACAGGGAAGAAATTTAACTAGACTTTAAGCAGCATATAAAATTCAAATGCAGATTGTCTACATGGTACCTGTAGTATAACTACATTTAAAGAGATCATTTTATAGACTTGGTATTTACAAGAATATTGATCTGTGTTTATTGAACTTTTAATTTAATTCTCTGTTTTGTCCAGTGCCTTATTGGCAATTAAACACAGCTGTAGAAGTGGCAGAATAATGGTTTGCAATATACCCACTATCTTTATTATTCTGAAAATATCTCTAAACCTCAGCTTTGAACACCTCATGGTAGGAATTGCATCATTAAGAAACAGTCTTTGCATTTGAGATCAGGGGTTTTTTTTAAATATATATCAAACATCTAATTATTATCAGCTCCTACCAATACAGTATGAAGTAGAACTTATTTCACTGGAGAAGGGGGACTGTTGGACTAAGGTTTCTGCCAGTCCAGAGGACTTGTGTTCAGGGTCCAGATGACATTTTCCCCTTCTGGTGTGGCTTTTTGGTTGTGCGTGTGTGAGGTTTTTTGGGGGTTTTTCTGGTGTTTTGTTTTTTCTTGAAAACATTTTTTTTTTTCCCTGAAAGGGTTACAAATCTGTTCAATCAGTTTAAGGGGCTGTTTGAGAAAAGAGGCTGTTTGAGATTCCCTGATACAGTCTACTCCAGATGTGAAAATATTGTGGACAATGCCTGTTATTTATTAGTGACAAATCATTAGAAATCTTCACTTTTGTCTATCACAGCATTAATTGTGATGAACTTTGTGTAAGCCTGTGGGTATGTGTCTTCATAGGAATTATGTTCCAAGTTAACAGTAATTATTGTGCAATTAATCTAGAATGATAGATATTTGTGATTTGTATTAAACACTTATCAGAGTATTTCCATAAAAGATGTATGTTTTCAGGAAACAGGAATGTAGAATAACTATTTAAGGGAAATTCCTCACCATTGCAAGATTTAAAGGTAAATTATTGCATCATAAACTGAAGACGGCAATATACCATAGTATACTACTACAGTTGAAGTGCAGATGGGCTTGATAGTACCTTTAGTACCTGTCCATTATTAGACAAAAATTGCGCAATTCTGTTGTCTTCTGGTTCTGTAAATTAATGCAACTTCTTAAACATCAAATTTCTTCCCCCATTTTATCATGAGAACTTACCGTAGATTCTTATGTTCTGTGTGTGACTGAGAGGCTTACTTACAAGTGGATAGCAACTGATGTCCAGCTGGTATCTTCTGAGCACGTTTAGTATGAACCTCTGCTAAACTGTTTGCTTAATGCTGAAATGCTTGTCAGCTGGAGCTAAGCATGATCTTATTTCAGGGTCTGAGCATTTTTCACATTAAAAAAATAAACCTCTGTGCTCTTTGTGTTCAGGTTTGTAACTTGCTTACAAAAGATCTCTGGGACAGTGATGAATTTATGCTCTTATTACTTTTGACTTTCTGCCAAGAAAGTTGAACCAGTTTGCCTCTTGGTGCATCAAGTCGTCTCCTAGTTTCAGGGCTGGGTTGTACTGGGCAGCAGAAGCATTTCGACAGGCACCAAGTTGCTGCTATCTAGGCAGCTCCGTGTTATGAGCCCTGAAATGATGGTGCATACCCATTTGACACATCTGAATTATAAATCTCCACCTCCTCATGGCTAATCAGCCCTGTGCATTTCCAAGGAACCTGCAGCACTCCTGCCCTCCCAAGCCTCATGCTGCACGATGAGCATTCAAACTGAACGCTGCTGGATTGGTATAGCAAGTCTGCAAAATAACAAACAAAAAATTATTTTGCAGTAAAACCACAGGGAAAAGCCTCTAGGACAAAGCATGAAAACACTGACTTCCATTGCTGTTATGTGCATTTTCAATACCTATTTCTAGTTCCTTGTATAAAAGTGAGCAAGAAATCTAATGAATCCTTGCGGAATTTTGTGTGTCATACTCTGTTTTTGTTACCCATTTAAATTGCCAATTAAGGGTACTATTCACATGAGCAAGAGTTTTGCGTGGCCTACTATATAAAGCTGGTATATATTTTGTAATTGAAGAAAAGAAATAAATGTTTTGGATTTTGCGCCTCATTCTGAGTCCAGATATGTTATCACAACTACATGTGAGGTAAAATATGTTTCAGTGTCTTCAAGCATATTTAATATCTTTTAAATTTTTAAATGAAAATGTAGCTGTCAATTTTAAACTAATTTGGATGGACAGCAATAAAATGCAAACCTCACTTCAAATTAGAATTTTCAGTGAGGATTTCTAATGGAAAGTAATTGCTGACAATAGGAAATGACAAATTACTAATTACTTAGTTCAATTAGACTTTTGTGCCTTTGGTCCTAAGTGGCAAGCATACAGCAAATCTTGCACTTTTATAACAATTAATGACACTAAAACTATTTAAACTGCCAACAGATGTGAGTAAGAAGACATGAATTGAAACTTACTTAATTTACATACTATCCCAATTTTATACCAAGTAAATGGTGTTTAATTTTTATGTTACAATTAAATATCACTGGCATAGTGTGATTTCTGCAGAACTTCTCAGAATAAAATAGTTTTACTGAAATGCTAGTGCTAGTGCTTTTTTTCCTCTTATCACAGCACTATTTATCTTAAAGTGATTCTAAAAAATATTGTGGCAGTGAATGGAATATAATTTTTTAGTAGAGTTTGTGCTTCCTAAGGAATTTTTCTAAACTGGGCAGTAGAATGGCATCAACCTGACCACTGTGATGATGAAAGATTTCAAATTCTGCTTCTAATTTACAGGTGATAGCAAAAACTCTTCTAGTTCATACTATTCAGAAGCAGTCAAACAGTGTATATATATTTAATTCTCAGTCTCTAATAAAAAGCTTACAGAATATATGTGTTAGATATTATTTCTTGATTCATGCTATGCTGGCTTAATCTGTTTGTTAGAGAAGACTGGAGTCCTCATTCTTTCTCATATTTTGCAGTTTAACTCTTCTGAATTGCTTTCAGCCATGTTTCTATGGATATGAAAAGTTCTCTGTGAACTTCACCAGAATTTCTACACTTCTAAACTTCTAACATTAGGTCCCTCAAGTTAAATGCTCAAACTAGCCTTTTACACCTTGGGAAAGGGTGGCTGCTTTCTAAAGGATTCCATGTGATAGTTACCACTTCTTAAGGTGTTTAACAGTTTGGAGTACTCGCCATTTATGTTTGAATATATGAATGCCTACCTAATATTGCACAGTAACATATTTTTTCGTCAACCAAATAAGAAAATTATACCAAATAGCGGCGTGATTAATTCAACAAAACTCTGACTTTACCGATTATTTTGCAAAAACTTTTTTCTAAACTTCTTCCCTTAGCTTCCTTTTTGTTTTGCCTAAAGGCAAGATTTAAAAGAATTCATTACTCTAATAGTGATTTATGATAACTTAATTTGCTAAAGAAATCTTCTTGTCTTTTTTTTTTGGTTTTTAGCAAGATGTAAGGAAATAGCAGGTTTTGTATCAATGAATGTTCTGCAGAAAAGATGTATAGAGAGAAGATAATATACTTAATATGGGAATAGAAATAGGAATGACTTTATTAAATGTAAATGAGAAGACTACAAGACAAAATGCAGAACCCGAATCAGCAAAGATGTATAGAAGTGCCTGCATTTAGTTGCAAGGAAAAGAAGGTGTTTAGTAAGGTGCATTTTACAGGTGTGTAATTTTGTCTTACAAAAGAGTGTAAGTACTGATAATGTTATAAGAACGTTAATGCAACATACTTCAAGACAGACCAAGTATAAGACAGAATATACAATTACGGCATTTCTTCCTGGCTGTGCTTTTATCTAAGGTCTTGGCAAATGACTGCCAATTGTTCGTCACTTTATATAGTCTTCTTGCACTTTAAGGAGTACTGCAAACAAAAAAATATAATAAAATTCTCCTAGATTTGGAGCATTAGGTGTCAGAAAAGCTGAACTGAATAGATGTAGAGGGTGTGTGTTACACAAGAGGGTTACACCATACAACTATATACTTGAAGTGCTAGCTCTTCACTTGGATTATGTTAGTGCAGTTTTGTTGTTAGCACAGATGCTTCAGTATGGATCACTTAAGTCTAGCAATTTCTGTTGAGTTGTACTGCGCTATAAACCTCTGAAAAGGCAACCACCTAGTATGAGTAGTTGGTGAAATTGGCAAAAGGAATACTCTAAGTGTATTTCCTAAGGAGATTTGTCATTTTGTGGTATTTGGTTTGGGGTTTTTGATTGATTCTAGTTTTAATTTGGGGAATTTTTAGGTGTTTTTTTGTTATAGTGTTTTTATTTTATTTGGTTTCTAATTTTCCAGTAATTAGGGCAATTATTACTTCAGAATAAAGGTGCTGACTGAATTGAATTGACAGCAGTAGCTCTGGACTAACCTATGTTGTTTCACCACAGCTGTAGTTTTCTCTTCCCAAAAGCTCAGTGAACTTTGGAGCTTGAAATATAAGAGAGACCATACCTCATAATAGAGGAGAAAGGAAAAGCACCGCTTTTCCCCACAGGGGGTAGGAAGCCTGGGCAGGGACAGAGGAAACAATGAGTTTCACAAATCAGAAAGGGAAAAAATTGTGGCATTGGTATTGTACTTAGAAAGAGATAATGTGGAAGAGAGGTGAGAACAGGGACAGAAGTATACCTGGAGCAAGAAGGACAGGAAAAAAGAAAAACCCAGAAGTGGTCTAATTAGAAGAAAAAAGGAGAGAGACAGATGATAGGGGGTAGGGCAGGGGGGAGCAAAAGAAGGGTCAAAAGTACCAGGCAAAAAAAAATAATGAAGGTAAGGAAAATTAGCAGGACAGATATAAGGCTAAGAATATGGTGTCTTCATTCATGCCACAATGAATCATGAGAGTAGAATGTTTAGGCTGATTTAATCATCCGCAGAGCGTATAATTTCCTTTATAACTCCATCATAATTATTGAGGCACTGCAACAGATGAAATATGCAATTCTCGATTGTTTGGTATACTGAGAAAAATGAGGAAGAAAAGGATGAAAGGCTGGAATACAAACCTAGTCATGCTTAAGTGTAGTTTGAATGAAATGTGTGGGTATATGGGTACATACAACTGAAGAGATACCTGCATCTCTAGTGATACCTTAACGTGGAAGTTAGATTGTTAATGACAGTGGGGTGTTAACTTAAAGTACTGAGAAAATTATAATTGACTTCACTGGCAATATATTGGTTTAGTAGTAGAATATACTGGGTTGAGCTGAGTTTCTAAAATGGATTAATGCCATTATCATTGTACACATTTTCTTTTGTAAAATATTAATTTCTTTATAATAAAAAAGTATTTTTGTAGGAATTGGGAAATATAGGCACCAAAAGTCTTTTAGGATTTAATAAGAAAATATAGAATGTCCAAAATTGCCACAATCTCTTAGCACCTCTGGCCCAGAATATTTCAAAATTGCATTTGTCATTGTAGAACCTCTCAGTTATCTGACATGATTATTCTGATGTACTTTTCTCTAAAGTGACAAACAATATGAATGGATTTGTACTGAGCCATTTTGCAGATAATTTTCTATTATCATAGCAGTGAAAATTAACAATACAGGATGATGTTGTAAATATTTTCTAGCATATGGAAGTAAGTGTGCTGCTAATCTATTACTTGGCTTATTATTCTTCATCATGTAAATTATACATTTCCATTTTATCATGAGACTAATGACTCTTAACAAGAGCAACTCTACTGAAAATTTCTGATAAAGGTAGATCTCATCCTTTATCTTTCCTTCTTCTTTTTTTTTTTTAATAAAATTACAGAGGTTCTAATATTCCAGTGTTTCTGAACAGGTAAATAAATTGCCTTAACACCATGACCACCCCCTCCTATATTTTTGAAGAGCAAAACTGTAGTCTAAAAAGAAAAATTGGTATAATTTAGAGCTAAGACCCTGATTCAGCAAAAAAATCAGCTTGACTCATGCACTGGGCAAGGCCGCTGAAGTCCTGAACAATAGCTTTTCATAGCTACATGTGCAGTTGAAGACAGACAGCTGTTTTGCTAAAGGGGTTCAGCCATCTTAAATATGCTTAAATAAAATGGTTTTAAAAGAAAATTTCTTCTATGTAATAGCATTAAATAATGGTTCATTACTAAGAACATATTTCCCCCCCCTCAATTAATGGTTGTTTTATATCTGTATTTGTGAGATCTGATGGTTACATTTTTTAATGAATTAAAAGTTTGTAAGACTTCATGCATTTGTTTAAAAAATTGCCATGAAGGATGACACTTTTCAGAGAAAAAGACCAACTACAGAATAAAAATGTGAAAATAGGGCAAAATGTGGCATATTTTACAACTATATTAAGAATAAAGCACTGCCATAAGTAAAAGTCAAAACTGAACATAAACTTTGGAGGAAAGCATCTGCTCCTTTGAAGCTATAACTGTATAGAAGAAGAGTAGAGTAAAGACAGCAACAATCTTTTGGAACAAATGTGGTTAGGAGGAGATGTTTTTAGAATCGATAGGTTTTTAGAGGGATTTTTTTTTATTATTTTCTAGCTAAGTTGGAGGCTAATGGCTGGAAGCTGGTCAACCAATACAATCAGAAAAATTGCAGATTATGGATATGGATTTTGACATTGCTTTTTAGAGAATCTGCTGTTACTGTAGTCAAAGTGTATAAGGCCAAATGCCTTCTCAAGTTAACAGCATATAGAATATGCAAAAGATTGTAGCTATGTCTTCACATGTGCATCTTCCCTGAACAGACTGTAGTTAAGTGTTAAAATGGGGATACCTAATTTTTGGCCTGTCACAAAACATTGACCCTTGGAAATCAAGTACTTATGTGCCATTTGTATTGGCAGATGTCTGGACTGTTGTGAGTAAAATTTTACCTCGATACTATAGTATTGGAGAAAGAAGCTAATGACTGATGTTAAAAGAGACTAAGAATATGTGTTTTGTAGTCAGTCATCCACAAAAGTGAAGGTCAGCTTTCTTCTTGACAACTCCCATTTTGGCAAAATAAAGCAAAACTGTAACTTACATGTTCTTCTTAATTATTTTTTTTCTATTAATTGTGAGGGGCCATACAGACATGAATAGAAAATTATGTCCGTCACGTTAGGGTCTCAAATAGCTGTTATTGCCAGACTGAGGATGTCGAAAATCAGTTATTTTCAAAACCATTAACTTGTCTAATCTCATGGCTTTTGAGATCATGCGAGCTGAATTTATATTGCCCAGTCTTTTTATTTTTATTTTTCCTTCTTTTTTTTTCATTTATAAGCAAAAACAGAGTTTAGAAGCAGGAGCTTTATAATAAAAAAACCCGGATCTGTTTTAAGAGCTTAATACTAGAAACACTGGACACAGCAATGCTGAAAGTCTTTGCCTCTTGATGTGGTACATACTGCAATTCATCATGAGGGAGTAAGAGTGAGTAAAGCTTCTTAAGTCTGGGCTGTGCTTTTCTAAGGAGCATTGCCTACTGACATGCCAGAGAGGTGGAATCAGTTGTCAGGCTGTCTCAGAGCCTTCTGGCCCTACCAGAAAAATGGATTTGTGTGGCATTAAGTTGTTCTTGCCCCCATTAGGTTGCATCAGTACTGCAGCCAAAAACCTGCTTTTAAACTTCTCTTGTGTTTGATCCCCTGACTTACGTTCTCTCACTGCTGTAAATTGGTTCTTTGGGGGAAGGAGAGGGGCTGGCCAAGTCTGTATTTGTGGCTCTTAGTAACAGGTATGTTGCACTTCCTTCAGTGATGATTTTTTGTTTTTCTTTTCTTAAAAAGTCTCATACAGCATCTTTGTTTTGTTGCAGGGAAATACCAATTAATAGATTTAGGAATGACTGGTAAATTTAATAGCAGAGAATGTCTGAGCTTTTATTTTTTTTAACTTGCAAAAATCTAATCTGATATCATTGGCAGGTAGTTGTGTTAGTTTGCCTTGACTGTATTTTCTACAATTGGTGAGTTCTGCTCCTCATTATGCTAGAATAAGTCAAATACAAGTCTTCTGACATCCATTGTCCCTGGGGATTTACTGGAAAAACAACAAGGCAGACCTGAAAAAGAATTAAGCCCTTACCCTAAAATAGTGAGTGCGTGATATCTGGCTCGGTGTCCTGCTACTTTCCAAGTCTGATGGACCTTCAAAAAAGCAGCTTTTGGATCCCAAGTTTCTTCTTTTTCCCTTGTATTTCCTCCTTTGTCTTATTTTCTAAAAATCTCCACGTTCTTTCAGTAAAAATACTCACAACTTAGAGATAATCCTTAATTGCTTTTGATCATGTGTTATTTTCCCTAACTTTATTCAACTGTTATTTTTCTTTGTCTTTTTTTTTTTTCCTGAGAGTTGGCTCATGCAGTATATCTGCATATTCCAATATAAATGATTCTCTTATTCTATGAAAAGATTAGAAAGTCGTGAGATGACGGGCTTATATTAGGCTGCAAAGAGTAGGATCTGTTTTGTTTCCACACTGAGAAGAAAAATTTTGTCAAATATTTTTTTCCTCTCAAGGGTGAGATAGCTTTAGGACCCACAGTCTGTCACTGCAATCTACCTTTTGTACCAGGGGAGTATGAGTGCTGGTACACACCAAGCCTGGGGGAAAGCAGCTCTTGTGGTACAAGCAGCCTTTGCAGTTTTTCTGTATTCTTGCTTAGTCATGAAAGGTAACTTAACACTGACTTTAGTATGATCCACAGGGTTTTGGCAGTAGTTTATTGATTTTTGTATTTTATTTTTTATTTACTTCTCTGAATTCCATACGGCTTTCAATTTAGCTGTACAGGAAAAGGACAAAGAAAAACCCCACTATCTGGTATGTCAAAAACTATACTTTGACTCAGTAGGGAATGATAAGGTAAAGGGCGAAAGACTTTTTTTCTATGGGCCTACAGAACATTGTAGGTCTTTCAATAATTCACAAAACTACTGGTTATTATAAACCATTGTCTTGTACCAGGATGTGGAGTGTATACAACTGCAATGAAAGGACAGATCCTGCCTTCGTAACTGACTGTCCCCCATTTGCCTTCCACAGTTAGAGGGTTCCTTTGTCTATTGATCAGTTCATTCATCCTAACGTTATATTAATTTTAGCACTCAAAAAAAAAAGTGGATTTTTTTTTTCTCTCCTTCTTCCCGAGAAGGCTAATTTTCTTTCAGGACTTGTTGTCCTTCCTCTGTTACTGAAACAGCTTTCAGTTTCCAGGCTACCTAGCTGAAAGACTGTTTGTGGCTATAAAAGAGCCAACCTGGGGCTCAGTACATGGATCTGAGGAGGATTACTAAGGATTCTAGGGCATTTTGCCTCTGTCCAAAATTACTTTAAGGCATTGGTGTCAGATAGCTTGGCTCTGTCTGATGGATCAAGGGGACGGAGTGAGAGTGAGAAAGAGAGGTGAAAGGGATAAGGAAAGGATTGAGGACAAAAGGAAGATCAGAAAGCAGTCTGGGTAGTGAAGGGAGAGACAGGAACAATATCTTACTTGTGAACTTCTATTTCTAACTCTTTGAATACCAAAGGCGATCGAGAGCGTTTCTTCAGACATATTGACACAAGCTGGAGACAGGTGACTGGCTTTAAAATTCATTGCTGATTGTGAAGCTACTATATAATTTTAAGATTTCTATATTTGACAGCCTTTAAAAGTAGAAAGGTATATATTCTTATTGTGAGTCATAAATAAAAATGAATCGAGTGTTTTTCCACTGTGGGACTATTTCCTTTCGATTTCATTCATTTTGACAATTCTTGGCAGTAGCTGTTCAGGAAACATTCAAACCCACAATAAGCAGTGTTGGAGGTCAGGACTGCAGCATGTTTGCAGAGATGCATGTTAAGAGAAGCATCCTGACCATGGTGTGCGTGGCTGTGGGTGCTGAACAGGCTGCCTGCCTTGAGCCCCAGTGCTTGCTCCTGGGAGCTTGTGTTAAAGTCGTCTGGGGAGGTGCTACAGTGCATCTGTGCTGTGATGCTGATGCCTTAGTCTCACTTGCTACCTTTGCCAGTATCTGGACTGTGACCTTTGAGACAAGGTGCGTAATTCTCTGTTTTGTGCAAAAATACATCTTAGAGTAATTTTACAAAAGCCCAAACAGGAGCTCCAGAGTGTGCAATTTTTGCCAGTCCCTCTTTTGAATAAATCTGAACATAATTGTTCTGATATAAGTGTGTGAGCACTGGTTTATAAGTATGACCAGTTTCCTTATCTCACTGCCTGTCTACAGATATAAAGCCAGAAGAGAGGGTATTCTTCTTGATAAAATTTTATCCAGGTACAAGAACATATTTCTACGAATCTACAGGTGCTGCTTATACTCTCTGGTTCACCTGGGACAGAATGATGGGGATAATTGTGAGGGTTGGCAATGGAAGAGGCACAGTTATATCTAATTATTTTTTGTGTTTAGACACCAGGGTCACTTAGAAATACCTACAAGGTCCAAACAGACTGAGTCAACAAGAACCAGTCTCCTAGATAGAAGCATTTGCAGCACACTGGGGAGAGGAAGGTGAATTTTGGTACTGTGGGCCAAATTTTTTCCTCATATATTTTGGATTTGGTCTGTGTATTTAATATTTTCTGTGTATTTGGCTAGTTTAAATCATACATGTAGATTTTTTTCTCCCTCTGCCTATAGTTGTAGCCCTTTCTTAATCTTCTTTGATAACAAAAAGCATGGCAAAGAAATGAGTATTTTAGGAGTTTTACTTTACCCTGCAACGTTCAGTGCTTTCCCTGAAATGTATGAAGTTATTGTGCAGTCTAGAATTTTTGTTTGCAGAAGATGATGATTAAAAACCTCCAAACTTTTGAAGAACAGTTTTTTTTTTTAGCCCAGGAAATAAGACTGGAGGAATCAGCAAACCATACAAACCAGTAGACCAAAATTTTGTTTTTTGTATTTATAAGAACATATAAAGTGATAAATACATCCTGGTGGAAAAATAATGAAGTCAATTGAAGTCAATTACTTTCAGAAGTCAATGGTTATTTCCAGTGAAGGCCTGATGATCCAAATTTGGGTCACATTTGGCTCATAGCTGCAGAAAATGCATATGAATTTATATCTGAATTAGATTTGGGGGGAGGGGAAAAACTCACTTTCGTACCTGAAACCTTGTGAAGCTCTCTCCTGAGATAGAAATATGCCTAAGTACAAACTACATATGTACATGTAGTTACGATTTCCTGTGTTTGATTGATTTACCATGAAAGAATTGGGAACAAAGTAATAAAGCTGAGCATATTTATTTTAAAGATTTTGTTGTTGTTGTTGTTTAATCCCCTGTATTTTGTCAAACTGCAGTTTCATTGCTGGATAATATGGTAAAAAGATTCATTGTAAGGGTTACCTAACATTGGTGGTGTTGATGAATAGTTGCAATTAATACATTCCCTTAATTAGTCTGATACGCAGAAGATGCACCTGGCAGGTCATTTTAATACTACAATTGATTTATTGCTGCTAGAAATGATTTTACCAGCTATCTTCAGAGAGCACAATTAGAGAGGATTTCATTTTTTTTAAATGCATTTTCACTGAGGAATAAACATAAAAGGTCTATGTAATTCAGAACAAAGCAGCTATAATGTACTAATTGTTTATGGATTTTATTAATATTCAACTAACATTAGAGGCAATTTTAGGGAACAGCAACCTATTTTCTATATGAAGCATCTATTTTTAATATTAGAGTGTTTTGGTTAAAAAAAATAAAACCATGATATTTTAAATGAATTAATATTATCAGATATGGGAAGTCTTAAAAATGGTCTAACAGCAAGAATGTATCAAGAGATGTGCATGTGACGTATGTGTCAGATGCACTGGGATTTAGGAAAAACTATATATAAACGATGCATATGTTTTATATTTTTGAATCATGATGAAGTCTCTTTAAACAAAGGAATGTTTTTCTGAGGTTACTATAAAAATCTAACTGAATCAATGTCAGCTTAGCCTGTCATAAAAGTATCAACTTCTACTTTCATATTTCTAAATCTGCTGTTAAAATTGATGCTGAAATTACCTTCTCTTGCCTTTTTTCCCTTCACCTTCCTGTATTTTTCTCCATTTTTAGTGCTGCAGCAGACAGCATGGCTGCCTTTTGTTAGCCTCTCTGTGCACTAATATCACTGGCACTGTGGAAATGTCCAGCAGGCTCCCTTTCTACATCATAGGGAAAAAAAAGCTTGTTTCTTCAGTAACAACCTGTTAATTCCTAAGTTTTTAAAAAACTACTTTTTTCATCTATATTTTAAATGAAAAAATGTTTTCCTTGATGGGGCAGAGCCAGTGGGAACAGACAAAACTGTTCAGGTTTTGCCCTGTCTGTTACTTGTATACTCAAAGTTTTAAGTAAAATAATGGGGAATTTGATCATGCAGTAAAGGCAAGTTGTCCTTTTCTTTTAGGCTACTCTTGGTTCAGCTAAGCTTTATCTGTCTTCCAGCATCTTTTTCTCTCCCTGGGACATGAGGGGCCATACCTGATATGCCAAGTGCAGCTCCATCATTTTTAACATGGTGTGAGGGTGTGGGACACTAACTGTTCTCTCAGCCTTGACATCAGGAATTGAATGATCTACATTTGGAAGTGAAGGTCTACTTTTTTCAAAATCTCTAGCAGAACAACTCCTGACCTTGCAATAAATGTGCGAGGAAATAATTATAGTTCAGTAATTATGGGTGGTATTTAGCCTGATGTGTTATTTTACATCACTTCAGAGTGCGTACAAGGTGCCATATAAAAAAAATAAGAAAACAGTCCCCTTCACCTTTGAATCTTCTGATCCATTTTCAACATGACCTAAAAAATGGCATTGAGCTATAAAATAAAGTAGGAAATTGTGACTTAACAAGGATGTTATTTATAGCAGAGTTAAGACTTGGTTTAAGCCTGCCTGAACTTAAGCTCCAAGTCTGGGATCTCTGCTTTGAAAAGATGTAGCTCAAAATGATGGAAATCCTCTGTTATCATGACTAAAATGTTCTGGGCACATACATATGTTGTTTTTCACTAGAGTTACTGGTGATTCTGTGAGGAATATTTGACCATGAATCTCTCAGCAGCTTTGCAGACAACTTGTCCGGAGGGCCAGGCAAATACTGTTGGTGAAATGGGGAGATTTCTTGGTAGCAATGTGAGTTTGAACAACTTCTAACCCTTAGGAAGAGGGAAGTTTAGAGGCGACAATAAAATTGCGAGAGCAAGAGATTGTCTACAAGGCATGCTGTAAGTAATGTCATGACCTTCAAGCGCTGTCTTGGAGGACCTGGTGAAAACATTCAAAGTGGTACCTGTGTCACAGCCAGATCAAAAGGACCATCCACTGTCTGTGGGTTTTTTGAGACTTGAGAAGAGGGAAATGCTTGGCATTCCTGAGGGAGTCCAGAGTAGATGAGGATGCAGCGATCAGTGACAATGAGTGACTTCAAGGAGTTTTGGCTAAACAGAAATCACTTCCTTTCAGTTTAGATGACAGGAAGCTGATGGATATTAGAAACACTCTGAATAATAAAGTCAGGATATGGATGCTGTACACAGGAGGCATAGGTTAAAGTTGAAAAAGAATTTAAAAATGAGTTAAGTTGTAAGGTAATGTAGCATGGAGATAATACCTCTGGATATTTAGGTTTAGTTTTTTACTTTCTTTTTTCCACAGCAAAAAAAATTCTACTGGGTGATTTGTGTTTTTTTTTTTTTTTTTTTTTTTTAACTTCTCCCCACTCTGGCTCAGATTCTTGTTAGATTTAATACCTAAGGTGTAACACAAAGCCTTTGGATGCCATATATTCTGGAAGCTACATGTCAAAACCTGTCTCACCAAATATTTCTGTTGTGAAAACACTGTCCAATCTTTCAGTCTTTGTGGAGGATGCAGAGGTTTTTCTAGAATTAGGACTTAAACCAGTTGATTGGAAATAGTGTATAATGGTGTGTTAATATAATTTAGCTTTATTTTTTCAAGGCCTAAAACTGCTTAAGGCAACATGTATGAAAAAATATAAAAAAAACCCCATTTTAGTCAATATTCAAAAAATACTTCAAAATCTTTAATATAGAACAAAAAGAACACAAGCACTTCCAGTTGCAAAGTTAGCATCAACATATATGTGCTGCAGTGTTTTGTTTAGTTTTCGTATTTTATTTTGTTTAGTTTCTCAGGGATTTTAGTGAAGATTTAAAATTATCATAGGTCTTGGTGAAGTTTGTTTGCTCCCCACAAAAGCAGAGATGATTTTTATTGACCAATCTTTGATCCAAGAGATTAAAGAAAGTACTGTAAGAGCAGTGAAAAGGATAACACCGTGGGGGTCAATAGGCTTACTGCTACTTGGAAATGAAAGTGAAGCATTCCGTTGGGAGAGGGGGTAATTTAGCATTCTTACTGGGAACTTGAGAGTTTTCCCTTTCCTATTTTTTTAGATTTTATTTTTTAAGGGAAGAAAAATTATTCGTCTTACATACAGGTTTCTCCATGACTTAATACCATGGCCATAATATGAGGTCATTTAGAGGGCACTAGATTCACCCAACATAATTCTGCACAAAGCTTTTTAGCCCGAATGGCCTGGCTGTCACATACTCACTTCTTGATTGAAATGTTTCTGGTAGACTTTTGGAATGCAGTCTGAGGGCTTAGTGGCTCAATATTTTCAACATGAATACATTTTCTATCTCATAGAAAGTTTCTATGAACTACTGCAGAGTTAATGTGTTTTTCTGTTGTTTCTTGAAGTGCTGTGAACTTTACACAAATCTGGTAAAATTGCATGAGTCAAAATGAAATGAAAGTCCTAGCTTGATACAGTTTTATTTTTTATGGCATCATCATCATCATGGCCCTTTTTTATGAGGGTATCAAAATGCCTGCTGAAAAGAAAATTTTTCTTCTTGAAATAGCCATTAATATCCCTTTCTTTCCCTGATGTGTGTTGTTTTGCCTGTTCCCTCCCCCCGCCCCTTGGCCAAGCAGTACGACTTTTGTCTTCTTTTCCACTGCAGAGAATAAGTGCAGGAAGAACAACAGCTGGTATGACTTTGATTGGGGATGCACTGAAGTGCTTTTGTTTACAGAATATTCAGAGACACATGAGGCCTGGCAGAGTTCTCGTGTCATGCTTCTTCCCATCTTTGAAAAATTGCCAAAGAAATCTGATTGAAATTGACCAGTTGTATTTATTTTGCTATTTGCCAAAGAAAGGTTTGCAGGCTTAGAGCATTTTAACATTTTGTTTAGTTTCCTGCAAGCAAATAATAGATTACTCATATTCACGGATTTGAAGAGGAAAGGGGGCCCAGAAAGTTCTCAGAAAGTTTCTTGTGTCCTATGAATCTGTGCAAGAAATTGCTTGTGGCACATCCTATCATGTCACCCAGGAGACTGATTTGCCTTGTCACAAGGAATATCCATGTTTAATTTAGCTGGTCACAGCTTGTGAAACTTGGCTTTTGTGCTGGTGCAATGTGAAGTAAACATTCGTTTACTCTCAAATCAGCAAACACCTGTCTCTGCTTCTAACAGTCCTCCAAAAGCACTAATGAAAATGTAATTCTACCAAGAGCAACGGCAGAATGCCCATGGACCTAACAGAAATAAGTGACTCTTATTTATTTATTTATTTTTAAGAATTTCCTGCAGGCTAGTGACTTTGGATATTTTGGTAATCATATAAGAAATAGACCTAAACCAATTATTGAAATTTATGAAATATTGAGACTGAAGTGCCTATTATGTTTACAATTAGGTGACGTGAGTTTTTTACAGTTCATTTACTATTTGCAAGTGGTTCTTTGCAACTTTGGCTACTTTCTTGAAATTCTTTGCTAAAACGTGTGTTTTTATATATCTGGTTCATGTTAGGTTTTCTACAAAATCACCAGCCCTGTTGTTATTTTCTCTTTGGTCATGACTGGGTGTGGGTGTTCTTGGATTTTTGCTTTTTTGTGCATCCCTGACCTTGACTGTTCAGGAGCTTGTAGAACTTCATTTCCTTAATAAGCACTGATGTGTCAAAGAGTGTTTTCAATTAAAGCATGGTGTGACAATCGAGCTTTCTGAAAGTTTACAATCCATATTTATTCCCTTTTCTTATTAATTTTTAGCTTCTGTGCTCTAAACTTACTCCCTTTTCCTGATTCTTTTTCTGTAGGGTAAATTGCATGTTTTCCATCTCTTAGCTGTGGCAATGTAAAGCTTAAAGTATAGACTTGACTGAATTCTGAAGTTTCAGAAAGCAGTGAAATAGAATGAATCCCAAGTGCACTATGGAAAAAAAGAGCCCTTTTGGTATGGAAGGACCAACATGTTTGAATGCTGCTGTCTTGGGGTGATGTTCAGTGAATGTGGCACTGTTGCACAGTAGTACATTCAGGAGCTGGAAAGACCCCAAGTGTAGCGACCAAGATTAAGGTTTTACTGGCAGTGTTAGAAGTAAAATGAGTTCTGTACTCAATGCTGCCTTTTGGTATAACGGACAGGATGTGGTATTAAATTTTGTGTGCCCTGAAATCACAATATTTTTGTATTTTGTCCAGCAGCTAAGGGTTTTTAGAAAAGATGCTATGGTTGGTTGATTTTTTTAATGAAAGCTTGTAAAACATCTATGTGAGTTTTCTGCTGTGTTCACAATTAATGGGCATGTTTTTATGATCACTTGTTACTTGGAGTGGGTTTTGTCAATGTTAGGCACGTTCCTGAAATTCCACTGTGATCCACAGGTATTTAAAAATGAAAAATTGAAAATAAGTAGCACAGATTTTTCTGGGTAACTTCATTATAAATCTCTGATTTGTTAAAAAATAAACAAGTTGTTTGTTTTTTTTACTGCATTTTGAATTTAAGACATACAGATTTTCTGTGCTGCAAACTGTGGGGTTTTGGCTGTGAAAAATGGAAAGATATATTGAGTGTTATCAAAAATGTCCATTTTTGTTTTCCAATTCAAAACTACATGACTCAATTTAAGCAATACAGAAGAAAGGTAAGAATGTTAAATTGAGCTAACTAAGTATTGTCACAAATTGTGAAAGACAGAAAGTAAGAGAAGGACATCACCACAAACAAACAAAAAACAAGGTGGAAAATATTGCACACTGGATTCTTCTGGGTTTTTAATTCCAGTGAAATCTTTAGGTACCTAAGGCTAGCTAGTTCTAAGTGCCAACAGCAGCTGGCTTAAATTTTGTCCTGGGAATTTCCAGTTTAGTTAGTTTTGGTTCTTGTCTTTCAACTTGTCTCCTTCCGCTCAGGGATATGAGTTGGGTTGCCATAATTCATTTAATCATAGGCTTTTCGGTTTTTTTATTTAATCATTAGATTGTCACCAAAATATATTGTCAAGGGAATGAGAGATATTGTAGAAAGGTCAAACCAAAGTGATCGGGACTTAGTTTAGAAATCTATACTTATTGTTTCAATTGGCACGAAACTTCACAGGCTAAGGTGGGGAGTCTGGATGTTTGTTTTTTTTGTTTTTTTCCCAGTCTCTAATTTTTTTTTTTCAGAGGTATTTCTTTCTCAAGCAGGCTTTACTTCTAAGTTCTCCTAAGCTTTTTGGCAGTTATAGCACTGTGTGTGTTTGGCAATTTGGTATTCATGTTTCAATACCCCATTTTCTGTCCAAGCTGGTGAGGAATAAAAGAAGTAACTTCTAATGATGTACAGGATTAGGACTGATTAAATTCTGTCAGATTCGATACATAATATAGAAAATATTAATGCAGCAAATATATCTTGGAGTTACCTTAGTGGAGTGGGCATGAGGTGGGGAAGGAGAGGAGTGTTGCTGCTCTGAAACTGAGTCCTTTAGGCTGTCAACTTCAACCAAATTAAAAAATGTGTGCCAGCCTTAAGTTGGCACGCTTGAGTTCACTTCACTCCAGTCAATGAGGCACCTTAGCGCAGTAAGCACAATAGAGACAAAGAGATGCCTTGCAACTGACAGAGAGAGAAAAGAGTCCTTTGAGATGAAATGTTAACATAAGAAGTGAAAATGGTTTGTGGTAGTCTCAAGCTGGCTCTTTTGGGTTCACTTTCCTATAGTTACTGAACTATAGTGCTGTACCTTAACAGAGGAGTCTCAATAAAATTAGAAAGATATCCTAAAAAGGACAGAAGACGAGAGAGAGTAAAAGAGAGCGAGAGAGATGGAGAGTTCTTTTGATAAGGAGCTTAACAAAAGTGGAAAAAATGGTTTATGTGAATGTTAGTTTTCATGGCAGTCTCAAGCTGACACTTGGGCTCCCTTTATTACAGTCAGTAAGCTACTTTAGCAAACAAAGGCGAATGGAGAGAAGGATGTCTGGAAACAACAGAGAAAGGGAGAGAAAAAGAGACCTCTTTGACAGCATCTAACACAACAAGAAATCTCTGCCTCTGTGTTTCCATTTTTGAAACGTTTTTTTTGTAATGCAGAGAGAAACAAAAATAGTTGAATCTTTGTGAACATACTTCATAGATAATGAAACAAGTGCTGAGATTTTAAATTTGCTTAAGCAACATAGCTTAATTGTGCTCAGTTGGGCAAGGGCTGTGAATTCTGTTCTTATCTCTAAAAATATTTCTTTTTTCAGCATGCTGCTTTCAGAAATAATTAAATAATATCAAATCTGGGAAATTCTACAGTAGTGTTGAATTAATTTAAAATCCTCTTTATGTGGAAAATAGTAACTAGAATAGCGATGTGGATTTTTCAATATGGTACTTGGTAGTGCTGAAAACTAAATGGATGCTTGCTTATATTTGCATCAGGTAGCTGATGCATGAGTCTACCTTTCTAGACAGGCAGAAGAAAATTTGTTAATTTTTTTTTTTCTGCATTTAATCCAGTCATTTGACTTGAGTTAATAAATTTAGTCTAATATTTCAAATTTTAGGTGTTGCAGGTACAACCTCTTAGTTCTCAGTCTCATTGGAAAGGAAATGCATTTGAATAGCTTCCGCAAATTTAAGCTTTGCAAGGTAAATATGAGAGTAAAGAAGATTTCAGGCCTTTTGTACCTGTTAGGTAAATATATGAGATACACTAACCATACCCATCAAAGCTGTAATTAAAATACCCAGGAAAATTGGCATATTTTGAACATCATCTATTCACTGTGAAATGGGCCATTAGATATCTGGCTGACAAATGTTTTCATTCTGAACTTAACATGCACTGCTCATACGTCATCTGCAAATTCTGTAGAGGCACACTTTGGAAAGGAAGTCAGTCGCAAATTATTCTTGCCCTCCATTAGGCAAATTGTCAACTTTGTAGAATCAATAGAAGATTCTTTATAATAATAAAATTGGTATGTAGCCATGAGCAAAAGCAATGGGACAGCCAAGGATGGAACTTAATTAGAGAGCAGAACTTGCTTTTAAGAATATTGGATATAATGAAGATGTGGTGCTAAGCAAACAACATTGAAGACTTCAACATCTTCATAGTTTTGTGATGTAAAATCCATGGCAATCCAACTCTTGTTTTTTAAATGAAATTTATGTCGGTAGAGAAAAATTACTTTTCATAGCAAAATATTCATTGGTTAAACAAGATGATTAAGTTTATAGAAGTACTCTATACTGACATTATACTATTCAGTACTATATTCTGCAATAAATAAATTAACAAGCACAGTATTTGATAGACAGGAGAGTAGGAAAAGTGACTGAACAAATTTGTCTGTTTTTTTGGTAAATTGGTCACTTGAGCCTTATGCGCTCTTTGATATTGCATGATTGTTCATTGAAGTCATGTGATACCGTTTCTGCTCTGTAATGAGCTAGTTTGAAATGTTTGAAAATTAGTTTAACAAGTAAAAAACTCCATTATTTAGGATAAATTTAATTCACAATAAGAGTCATGCAATTTCTGCAATTCAAAATTTTTCATTAGCCTTCTATAGATCAAATATTCAAAAACACCCTGGAAAAATTTATTGATAGTAAATACTTTTCCAAAAAGAATTGGCACTATTTTCATCAATATTCAATGAAAACTTGTGTTTGTCCCTGACACTGGCATTTAAGTTACTTGTTCTGATGGTTCTTTGAAAGCCTCTGTTGAAGGCTGGAGGTAGCTGAGGATTGAGTTCTACGTTTAGATTATAGCCAAGAATTACAATAACCTTGTATCTGGAATCTACAAAAGATGGTGTTTTGTGTATCTGCAACCTGGCCAATATTAGTCAAAACATGGAGAGCATGTGGACAAAAATTGGTGAAGAAGATGGCATTTCTTTCAGCAGGGAAAGTTTGTTGTTGTGTTTCAGTGGTTCTTTGTGTTGCAAAGATGCCTGTGATGTTCACCCATTAATGCCATATATCCACAGGGCTGGGCAGCAGCACCTGTAACCAGACTTCTTTTGTTTGTTTTTTTTACTGATCCCTCAAATTTTGACGATGCTCTGGACTGACTTTAGTGCTGAAAAATGGAACTATTTAACTTGTACTGGATAAAGAAATAAGAGTGGGAACTATACAACTATTCAAAAACTAAAAGAATAGAACCAGAAAGGAGAAAATTGGAGAACAGTGAAACAAAAGAATGAGAGAGAGACTGGAGAAGGAAAGCAAAAAGCTGGTTATTGCAAGATAAAGAGAAATCCTTTAGGCAAGCCTAACAGTACTGCTTCTGAGTTTTGGAGTTCCATAAATTCTTCTTTACCTTTTTTTTAGTACTTGTTTTGACTTGATGAATTACTCAGTCCCCTAATTTAGGTTATTTGAGAGAGCAGATCCAAAGCAATCAAGTTATTAACTACCTGTAATATGAAAACAATCAATTTTAATTGGTAATGGTAAAAACAGGTGGCAAGAGTAAACTTTTAGCATTAAATTAATTTTTTTTTTGCCTTGCTAATGTGGTGATTTTTGTGTAAGAGAGAGACAGACTGACATCCATCTGCTTGGACTACAGAGACTAACATGAACAAACATGCAGCATACTAAATGGCCACCTCAAGAACCAGCACTTCTGTTTAGCATTATTCTGTGCCATTCAGTTTTGTAAGCTATGGAAAGGCAGAGCCCCAGACAGTTAATGTAAATTACATTAATGATTACTGTCCACTCTGTGTCAAGACGAGTACTGATAGTACTACCTTTGCATCATGAAATAAATTCTTCCTTTGCTTCTGGTCTCTTTTTAAGGAGCCTTAAGGTGAAACCACATCAGAAAGCAGCCTCTCCCTCTGCTTCCTCTGTATATTTTGAGTGATGATTGTTTCTGATGTGAAACAATCTAGATCTTCAAATTGGATTTGCTGTCAATGTGTCCTTTTCCAAGAAAGTGATTGTGCTTGTCAAAGACACAGTTTTAGTGTCTAGGTGAAATGGATGAAATTCCAGGGGTTTAAGGTCCCTTCTCTTAGCTGCTTTGATTTTCATTTTATGATCAACTGTATCTCTCAAGAGAAAGTATGTTGAGTTACTGTTGATGCATACATTATACTGGGTGTGATGCCTAGAAAACTTTTCTCCTACTTGTAAGGAAGACAAGAGAGGGCTATGGATAACATTCAGGAGTGATATAACTAAAAGTCTCATTTTTGTTTCACCTAATACTAGCATAATGTCTGTCTGGTAACCCAGGTCTGCTGCATGATAGTTCATTTTTGGCTAGGACATAATCAAGCTGTCTTATGTATGCAGTTGCTTGTCTGTGTCTGTATCATGCTACTGTATAATGTCCAACCTGAATTAATACAGCTGGAGCAGATGCTAAATGACTGTATCTAAGTCACTTGTGTCCTATTTAACACTTCCCTTCATGATCTGTGTGAGGATCTGTGAACATTTGATATTCATTTTAGAGTCTCACCAGATGCCCTCACATTTATAGGCTATAAATCCATAATCAACTACTCTGTTGATATAGGCATTACTTCTCTCAGCTGCATATGTGAAAGGAAGCATTTAGAAATAACATTTATGACTAAATGTGCTTACATGAATTACTACTAAGAGTCTGAAATGTTGTTTCATGTAACACTCTACCAATGTGCAGAAAAAAGAAAATAGGGGGCTAACTAAAGTTATCAGATATTTAGTGTAAATTTCAGTGAGAGGCCCATGCACTCTATTCACAGGGTTTGAAACAAAATCTCCAAATGTGTGGAGAAAACTCTTTTATTGCTGTGTAACTTCCCATAGGAAAAAAGAATTATTAAAAAACCCTTTCAGTATTGTCTTTCTTTTAAGAAAGAGTCCTTTTGTCTGTGGTAGAAAGCAAGAAGCTATGTTATTTTCTATGTCTTCCCTTCCCACTGGATAGTCAAACACCCTACACTTATCTTTTCTTTATTCTGCAATTCTTTGATAAACAGCTCTTCTTCCCTTCCCTTGTTTTCTTGTGTCCAAAGTAAAAGGTTTGTTAAAACACTAGTTTCAGTTCTCTATCCCCCTCCTGCTGCATTAAACACACAATCTGTCATTTCAGATTATTGGAGATTCTCCATAAAGATTTTTTTTTCCTTCATTATGAACAATCATTGCAATGAAATGGGGAGTTTATGCCTCTCTGAGCAGGCTTCTGTAAATAACACTTTAGACTGTAGGCAGTTACCCTAATTTTCAGTGGTTTTTAAGCTGCAGCTTCCTTTTACAGTTTAATGCTCTATGCTTTCTACAGTGGTCATCCAAAGTGAGTTTTGAATTGAGGGGTAGTAGTAAGGCACAGTATAAATATGAAGAAATTGATTTGCTTTTTTGTTTCTCAGAATGTTCCAGAAAATGTGGTTTAATACTGGCAACCTCTCTGAAGTACTGTCAGTATTAATAGAGTGCTGAAAAATGCTATTTTTGTGTATAAGGTAGACCATGTTATGCAACAAAGGCCTCTCCTTGAAGGAGCACGTGATTAATCTTTACTTACATGGGTAGCTGGGCTGATTCCAGTAGGTTATAGTATTGGTGCATGGCAATATCCAGCTGCATATGATCAGGTTTTTTTGAGACACTACTTTTCACAGGAATTCTTTCTTCCTCTGTGTCTCTTTAAGAAATTGAGTGTTCATTGACTTACAGCTGACTGTATCGGATTCATAAAATAGTCTTTCACTTCTCTCTGGGTATATGCTGTATCATGAGTTGTCTCCTTAGAGACAGCAGGCCACCTCATTATGGTTACAATAGACAAATTCCTAAGCATGTGGTCTGCTTTTATGGCCTTGACTTGTACATCTTTTACCTCAGAGACTTGCCACTCATGTTGACACAGATTTGTTGTGTGTGATGAAGTGATAAAATCAATGAAGAGGACACATGTGCTTCTCTAGCTTTCAGAAAGACTTTATTATTTATTGTTTATTGTTGTAAGTTAAATCTACTCAACAATTTTCTGCAAAGGTACATTTACTTTCTGGATTTGTTTTATTCTGCCTGTAGCTTAGAAGTGGCTCTTAGTGCATACTGTACATGTTAGCTTTGTAAAAGTTCCACTAGAAAATAGAATGAATAGAAATGTATATGTCTAGGCAAGAACAATACCCAGGGGTGAGGGAGAGGCCTTAAGTAAAAGATTTTAGAAAAATAAGCAAACTGAATGCCAAGCATTCCCATGATATTCCTATTTCTGCCCCCCAAAACACTTTGCTATTTAAAAGGATAGAGACCAAAAAAATTAATTTAATTTTAATTACTGCTTTAAACCAGAAAAATATTACTATGTCAGGGGCTGAAGAAGGCGAATGGGTTTTCTGAGGAAGCTGAAAGTCAATGGTACGCATAATTCTAGGTGGCTGAGAATAGTACATAGCAGCTGGATTTGTCAATGCTGAAAGTAGATTTATTAAAAAAAAATAAATCTGGAATAGCCTGAATTATAGAATCTATGCTACAAGCAGGAGACATATGGCCACGGAGAATTTTGCCAACCAACTTTTCATAGAACTGAAGCTCAGTTATATGTAAGTTAAGATTTGAAAAGAACTTTTATGGAATAGGTATTTTTTAAAAAATTAAATATTACACAAGTATTTTTAGGTTGAGAAATCCTATGCTATTACAAATATTTGTAGGATTAAGTATTTCAGTCCATTTTTTTTTCTTTGTTTTATGTGTTCCTTGAGTCATTTCCCCTGGTTCCTCAGACCTAGGAAACAAGGGGAAAAGTATTTGGAAGCATTTATAATCAACCTACATTGCTGAGAGGCTCACTGATTTGATGAAACAAGAGTAGCTGATAGCAATTTGTTGTTATTTACAAATATTTTAAAGTTTTTTGTAGAACAAGAACATTCTCAGCAGTTGAAGATTGCTCGACTGTTCTCAAGTGTATTCCTACTTTAGCAGAAATAGTGACATTAGAGAAATTACCTGTCTTTTTATTGCTTCTCACATATAGCTCAACTTAATCCATATGATATGCAGAGTCTATTCAAGTATTATTTGATGGAAGTCTGAAAAGAAATGGAAAAATCTGATTTAAGTGATTTTCGAGAATCTGAATCTGACTGATAGACCATTGTGAAGGTGAATGGCTGGTGTATTTAGAAGGTTTTGTTGATAAACATACAAGTGATTATACTTAACCTATATTTTAAGAGACTATTTTTTTCTGGAAGAAATAAGCATAAGAGTGAAAAACAGGCTCAAACTTGGAATTAAGAAGACAGAAGAAATAAAAAATTTGAGGGACAAGATTAAAAATTTCAAACTTGCTGGAAGACTGACCTCTGCCTTGATTCAGGGCATCTGACCACTGGATTTTTAGGTAGTGTTATAAATAGTGTTCTGCCTGACTTCTCTCTACCCTAGGACACACATTCCATCTTGTTTTTATCATCTTTGATTAACCAGTAATCTTACAGTTGAGGACCTTGCTGAGATACAAATACAGACAACTGCAATGCCTTGTTTTGCCACAGGCTGAATATAGTGGGGTTTCAGAGGCAGTAGCGGAGGCAGCACACAGGAGTGTGATGCAGGACCTGACTATGTGAGAGAACAACACAGACTGGTGCTCAGAAAACTGCATTTGTCATCTCCTTTGCTAGATTTTTTAAAAAATATTTTTTAAACTAGTCTTACTCTAAAGGCTGTTCTTTCCTGCCTACTGACTACATATAATTCACTAGGAACTTTACCATGAAAAGGTCAGAAATAAGAGGCCCATTCAGAGGGATGGATCAGGAGTGAAACTCCGGATCTAAGGTGCTTGTTCCAGAAAACAGTATGCAATCACTGAATGAACCCAAACAGTTCTTGGTCTCTGGTAAGACACTGCCATCAGAAGCTTTTCCCACACTCTATGGAGAGATTATGCAGAGATTTTCAAATAATTTCATTTAAAAATATTCATTGTCTAAGTTTTTTGACAGCAGATAAGTCCTGGTGAAGAAAAGGGTAGATATAGGTTAGGAGGCAAATTAATATTCTAATGAATGAATTAACACTAATCACGTTTGCTTTTGGTTTTTTTTTTTCTTTTTCATTTGCATCCTCTTGGAGAATGTCATTCTTTACTGCACCAAGCCTTAAAAGCTTGCTAGCTTTTAACTTGCTGTAGATGGCCCTGCTGAATCTAGTGAGAGTATCTGGCAGCATGTGGAGTTAGGCATGTGCATACATCATTTGCGAAGTCAAGACATATTTTTAAATTAGTGACTAGAATACAGAGGCTGTGGTTCTTGGTGACCCCCTGTGCTCTACTCCAGTAAAAGAAGTTACTTTGTCTATGAATTTCTAATAAGTTCTGAGAATAGAAATCCTGAGGTGCTCAAATCCAACACATTATGAATTTCAGGGCTTGCAAAATAGGCAAAACATTTTTTTTAAGCAAGTCAGCCCCCGCCACCCCATCCCTCATCTATGTGAAACATTTGAAAAGGAATATATGCACGCTATTTAGCATGCTCTCAGACTGTAAGAGGAATGTGGTTATTCTCCATTGATTCACTTAATTATCTACAGAATTACAAAATATTAGAATACAAATATCTTGTTTTATGTTTGTCAAGCACCAGTGGATTTGGTGGGGCAGAGAACCCACAAAAGCAAAACTCAAATCAGCCATAAAATGGGACTAACCCTATTCTCAGCATTGCATGCCTTGGCTCTTCAATGTTCCACAGCATTATCCAATGCTTTCAGAATGATTTACTTATCAATCTGTTTCAAAATGGCATTGTTTTTTGGTTGTTTTTTTTTTTTTTTCATTTTCTCTAGTAACAGTTTTATTTGAATACTCATGTTTACTTACTGAAGTGCATTTCACTTGGAATGGAAATGCAAAACATTAGTGCAGGCTTTGTGAAATTTACCACTTCTCTGATATGTGAAAAGTGCTTGAGATAAGGACATCTTTTCAATAGTTGTAGGCAGGAGCAGGAATGTGGGGGGAAACCCATAAGCTTTTCAAACAAATATAGCCTGCTTATTTGTCAGTGTTGTCTAAATTTAACAGCCTCATTGATTCTGTATGCTTTTTGTTACAGATTAATTCTACTGATTTGTTTGAAGATAACATCATATTTGTAGCTATGCTAAACTCTTTTTTCCACTATGTTGCCCTGTTGTTTTTTTGTTTGTTTGTTTGTTTTTTGGTCAGTAAACAAGAATGAAAAACTAGCACACCAAGGCAGCTAAGCTATGAAGGGCTGTGCAAAACTAGAACAGGTACAAAATTTTAGATTTTTTTATTTCATCAAAACATTGTTTAGCTAAATCACTTGATGTTTCCTCCACTGGGAGTTTGGTAAAATCACACTCTGATTTTTCAATATGTCTGTTGTAGAAATTAGCCAGACGCTAAATCACTATATTTTGTTTAAATAGTAAACGGAAATGGCATTTTAAATCTACAGAGCATTAAAACTGCTAACAGATTACTTACATCATTGGCTTATAACCTTTTTGATTTGTTGATCCCCAAGTACTTTTCAGCAGAAACATGTATCTCTGTGTAGCAAAAGTTAACTGGCTGCAGTAGGCTTCCTTTTCACAGCAAGGTCATGTGAACCCTAGGAGTCTGCAGACCACATGTTGAAAACTATTGATCTACATTATTTATATATGACTTGTTCACTGCTGATGTGTTCCTGCTTTTGAGATGACTCAGTAAGACCATGCAATAGTTTTCAGGAAGGAACTGGGAGAAAAAAATTCAACCCTTAAAAGGGGAGGTTCAGGTCAATAAAATGTTTCCACAATTCAGGAATTAGACCACCTTCTTGCCAGTAATGATACAATCTCCAAAAATTAAGAATGGATGTCTGTTTTATACTTGATATGCTGCAATATTTTGCTGACATTATGGAATCACTGCATCTGGACAAACTGGTTCATGCTTATTAAGAAGGATGGGAATTCTGGTGCTTGGTGGCTGCCAGACAGTGGATTCCTTGTGGGCTAAGCTGTGTTAAAGATGTTTAGATTATGTCTTCCAGCTGACTAAAAAGGTCATGCAGGCATGCATCACACACACTTCTACTTTGTGCCTTCATTGAATTCTAACACAGTAAGTTATGGATTTGATCTCAGGATAAAGCAGTTCCCTACCCCTTAAATTGAAAGCCTAGGGTTTTTGGGGATTCCTTTATTGTGCTCAACAACAAACAAGTTGAAATTCAATAGCAGCATAACATAGTTGTAGGTTCTATTTTCCAGCTTTTAAAATAATTCTTTGCTTCTCAAAATTTCTACTAGGCAACAGGCTGACATCATGTTGAAGATATGAGTTATGGTTATAGTGGTAATACTTACACATGAGATTCTTCTTATAATGGTGAATATTTAGAGGTGAAGGTGTATTGAGTAGAGGCAGCTACAGAGCCTGGTGCTATTGTGTGCAGCTGGTGAGGTCCTTACATCTCCCAGGGTGAGTTGGCTTCACTGGTGAGCACTTATACAGCAAGCAGGTGACCTGGGGGTCTTTGAAAATTTCATTATTTTTAGTAGTCAAATAAAGAAAATATTTGTAAACATTTCAAAATGAATATCAACTATTTTGATGTTAAAAGAACACTTTTCTCCTCCTACTATTCATGTGAGCAAGCAGCTAATTTGCTGGTGTATTTCTAAGACTACATTCAGTAATGTAAGAGACAGAGTTTCACATCATAATGAAGCTGTTGTTTTTCTCGAGTACATTGCTTCTAGAGCTATTCTTATGCTCACCCTTCCTAGCGTGCCGTGTTGCGACATGAAATTCTTTTAAATGTTGAGTAAACCTATTTTTGCTTTGTTCTTTGATCACTTTCTATCAACTGATTTTTTTTCCTGTCTTCTGAACATAATAATAAAAGACCAGTTTCGAGGCATAATGGCTTTTTATGGAAGGGGTTTGTGTAAGTAAAATGCTTATATTTTACGTATTTGTAAGTATTATTTATACTAACAAAAGTTGTTGTACAAAATGAAGGTATTTGTCCTAGAAAAGATCAGATTATTTATAAATACAGCACATTCATGGAAAATTATTTTTTAAAATATTGAATTTCTATGTTTTATTAGTATATCACATAAGCTTCTCTGGGCATCTTGTTGCATAAGCTGCCTGTCTGTAGGCCACACTCTCCAACAGAAGTGTCTGTATAAGCAGTCGTTCTGAAGTGCTGATTCTGTTATTTGATTTGGGATTAAACAGTCTGTTGCAAGCCATCTGTTTCCCTATGCATGTGTCCTTGAAAGGTTAGATTTCCACAGATATTGCCCCATAACTTTAGCCAGTGCTTGAAAGATCAGAATTAGGTGAGACATATGCCACTGAAATTATCTGTCTTATCCTAGAGGACTGGCTGTTTTTTGACATCAGTGCCCACATCGGAGAAAAGTTTACTCTCTTATTGCTGCTGATTTAGAGCCCTGCTGCTTTTGGCCAAATGCCATGAGACTTGGGAGCACATCCATTGAGGGTATTTGAACAGTTGATACTCAGTGAGTGCATGAAAAGTTCCATCAGCTTTCTAAGCTGCAGCTCTCCTCCTGAACCGATTCCTCCAACAGAAGCTGCATCACTCATGTCTAACTCAAACTACTGCTGCTACACAAGCAGCATTGCTGTGGCCATTAGGGTCAGAAGACTGATGTGGATTCAGAGATTCTTTTGAGACTTAAAGAAGTCTTGTATCTTGTTATTGTGCAATGCTGTTGGTTTTCATATTTTGTTCCTTTTCTTTTCCTTTTAAAATATTTTTTTGTGTGCGTGTTCATGCATCAGCTTGTGAGCGCTGGATATGTGTGTGATGCACATATGACTACTAAAAGACAAGTGTCATGGTAGTGATCTAGTCCTGTAAGTTTGATTTAGGTGTTAAAAGGAGCTTAGGTTGGAGAGCAGGTGCTTGAAGGCACTGTGGAAACCAGCATGTGAGGAGCTGCCTCTGGACTCTGTTTACACAGGTATAATTTTTTGGTTGCTTAAACTTGGTATTCTTAAGATGTAAGTTTGTCATAATCCATACAGGACCTTACAGCTCTGTACCAGCCCTCTAAAAGCTATCTAGAAAGCCACTCACAAAATGCCACTTCTATATCATAAGTCCTCTTTATTTTAGCTCAGCCAGAAACCAATTCAGGTTTTCTCCAACTTTAGTATTCCAGAGGCATAAGGATTTCTGGACTGGTTTCATACCACGGTCTGTAAAATTTTGTTATGTTTTGTACTACAAACCAATTATCCATTAAATGTGTCAGAGTTCAACAGTGTTTTTCAGCCAACATGATAGGCAATCTTGTGCAGAATTATTTATTTTTGCTCTTGAATGTGTTTGTTTCAAGTCCTGCTTGAGATCCTAATTTCTGAAAGTTCTGGAAGATATGGATTCACAATAGAGTATTGTTGAACTGGTAAATCCTATTGAACCTTATGTCATTTTTGGTGGAATATTTTTTTTTCTTTAATGTTAGACTGCTTTGGAAATGTTTTTCCTTTTACTTAACAGTCTGACTACAGAACTACTGATATTTCTATACTTCTGGCTGGAAATTTGCCAACTCAGTCATTGCACACATGGCAAATCTGAATTTGTACACACAAACCAGATGATAGGTCAAATTAACGTTTGCAAACTGCCCTGTTTATTTGCACAAATGTAGTTTTTATGTGTGCAAAACTGATGTGTTTGCAATTTTGTGGGTTGTATTAAGGCAAGCTTGTTATAAATGTATCCCCTAAAATTTAGTTTTTGATTAAAAATACTTACTAGGCAATCCTCCTGATAGAGTTTCCAAATTTACATTTCCAGGTGAAAAGGAGGCTTTAAAACCTTTAAAAGCAGCCATGGAAACAGAAGCTGCACAGAGCTAGGCAGTGACATAGGGCATTACATCTAAGAGGCACATTTAAGGGAGAGCTTGTCAAGAGGAGAAAATGATGCTTGCTCTCTCTCTTACTGCAGAATACTGGACTGCTGACGTGATCTATTACTAGAAATATTAGGATATGGAAAAAATGAGAAATTTTCATGGAAGAGAAAAATCTACCTTTTTTTTTTTCCTCTCTTCCCTTTAGGAAGTATTGAGCAACTCCTGTAAGCAATAATTTCGCACTTTGAATAATCAGTGAAAGAATGTTGAAATGTTAGTGAAATCCAAGAGAATTATTTCAAATAATATGCAACAAAATACACAATTATATTTGTAAACACAACATGTGAAATACATTTTGAATTATGCAATCCTAGGAATTAGTAATTCCTGGTTGTAGAATACCTGGGTGTGAATAAGCCTGCCTGTAGGTATTGGGATGCAATTCAGTCAAACCAAATTAAGATTTTGCATTGTTGACTTGCAGAAAATGTTTGCTCTTGTTTATGTCTGCTAAGTCTCTATTTAAAAAAAATTAGCATTTCTGTAAATATCTGGTTTTGGTATCCATAGATGTTGCTGATCCTTGATGAAGTACTATATTAACTGCATAATGAGTGATAGAGATGGAAACGAGCTCTTCCATTTTTTGAGGGATGCATAATTTTTCCACTTTCTACAGAATTTCATGGCAAGTACTGTTTCTGAGCTGCATGTAGCTGGCTTTCCTGTTGGTTAAAAGTGCCAGAAAGCATTCTGTTGGTTGTCAGACGTTTTTCTTCAGGCTCTTTAGGATCTTGAATGCAGTGTGATGCTATTGCCTTTATACATCACAACACTGGGGTTAAAATGCACATAATTTGCAGTAACTTAGTTAATAGATATCCCCAACAATATTTTACATGAGGCAGTTAAATTGTATAGTGTGCATTCTTAAAGAAATAGTAAAATCTCATTTTGGAGATTCTAAAATTTTCCCTAAAAATTCTGCATTTAGGTAGAGTTTGAGAACAAAAGAGACTTTCTCCTTTTGTTGAAAGGAGAAATTCTGCTTTCCTCCACCTTCTGAACTTCCATGATGCTGTACAACAAAGGACTTGTTCTGAACAAACCAATGTCCTGCCTGTAGGAACATGAGGGAACCTTGTGTGATAGTGATAGTTTTATTCTTCTTCTCTGAATACACATTCCCAATTGAATGCCACATAAAATATATCCTGCCTAGTTGACGTAGTGTGTTTCAAGGATTTGGATGCTCATCTTGTAAGTCTGGAAAGCTGCTTGGCAAATGAAAGAAGCAGGAAATGGTTGCCTACACACAGGGGATCTAGTGACCATTTACAAATAGATTCAATTTTATTTCATGTTGTATTTTGCTTTCATCTTGTTTTGTTGCTGATGGAAAACATAAAAACCTTTTCTCACCCCTCCCTGCCAATATATTAGTACACTGAAGGCTTTATTTAGAGAAGCTTGATTAATCTAGAAAAAAGGATACATTTCCAAGCAAAAGTAGTGCTTCCAAGAGGAAACTTACAATGTTGAAAAAGTTCTTTGAAGAGTCTTTAATGATTTTACTCATTTTGTCTATCTCATGATTCTTTTCCTGTCATCCTGAATTTAGTGGAATAAACTTTTTCACTTCTTATGCCTTAGAGCTCATTCTAATTTAGATGAATTTTGCTTTCTAGGATTTCAACACATTAGACTGGAATTTTCTCTGACTGGTATCTCTTTTTGCCTCTTTCTAGTTTTCTCTAAAACAATTTCTTCTAATTTGGGAAAGTCAGAAAAATGAAAAAGAGGTGATATTTTGCTAAGTGCTAGATAGACATAAATTCTTTGGGAGAAATTTATATTTGTGCATCAAATCTACATGAAATTTCTTCTGTATATATGCCTGACCTGGTGATCCAAAATGGGAGAGAAAGCTTTTACTAGACTTTTGTGTAGGGCTTAAATCCTCCTCAAAGAATATGCAAACTGATCAGGGATATTGTACTTTAAATTTTTTTTGTGTATGAAGTCAACTTAAAATGAATATGTACCAATACCAATTACCAACTGGTAATTGATTTTTAAGAAAATATAAACTCAGTTCATTCTTTCTTGAGTTTCTTTAGCAAACAGAATATGACAGGAACTAAAATCATTAAGTCTTATGTAGATATTTTTGTTCTCTTAATGTTGCATTTTCATTCTGTCTTGTTCCACTAACATTTATATACATCACAGATAAAATATTTCTAGCCAGGTTTGGTGGTAGCATCTATTTATTATAATATAAAGCACTTGCTTCCTCTCTGTGTTCTGGAGATATTTTCGTCAATATTCTTACAAGTTTAGTCTTAATATTTTTTTGTGTGTTTTCATCTCTGCACTTGATTTATTGAGTGAGTGGAAGGAAATGTGACTCACCATTCTATCCTTTTGCACCTTGCTTATTTCTGTCAGTAGGGAGAATAGAGATGATCTTACTAAATTCTATGTTCATTATTCTATTTTTCTATTTGTGAAATGATCTCTAAGAATATTAAGTAGCTACCTTCAAAATTAAACAGATTAGAATACATTGAACAGATTCTTTTATTGCTCAAAGAAGCATCAAAAAGATTTTCTTTTAAAGATTCTCTACCTTGACTTTAACCTACAATTAATTCCAAGGAAAAATAAGAAAACAATTCCCGGCAGAAAAACAGCAGCCTGAAACTTTTAAAATACTTCGTAGGAGGATTGGATTGTTTAGTATCATAAACAATTTTTTGCTACTGTTTCCACAGATCTGGTGACCAGCCAGAATGGTTTTCCTTGCATTTGTCCTATGTTCCCTTCAAGCAATGCCTATGGCTTAGAACTATTTCCCCACTCTTGCTCATCTGCTTGAAAGGTGGCTATATATGATGAATTTTTGTCACTATTTTTTTGGTGTGTTTTAGTTTCCTCAGTTTTCATGGCCCCCTGCCTCTTGCCATGTAGCACAAGCACTACTGGATGAGCCAAGGTTTTAGCTCTCAGGCACTGGGAACTGCTCCATGAAGAAGGCTCATAAACTGAGAGCAATCCTATTTACTGCCATTTCTAGATTCATAGATTGCTTGCAGCTTGTTAGTGTTCTTGCAATGCTTAAGACCAGACACCTATGCTACTATAGGTTTTTCTTGATATTTCTTGGGTAGGGTTGGTCTTGTATGAATGCTTGTAATGTTTCATCTGATATAATGGAATTAGACCTGAGGGTGACCATATCAGGCTCCTGACAGGTTTCTGCAATATACTGAGCATGATCAGATCCAATTTTTTTTTTCCTTCTGGATTAGTAGATTTACAAGCATTATTTTTGTTCCTGCTGTGGCAAATTCTGAAGGTAAAACTCCTCATTTGCTAGGAAAATAAAGTATTATTATTATTTGTTAATTTTTTTTCTTTCCATTGCCTGTTTTACTTATAGGTTGCTGTCTCTGTCAGCATTTTTATTCTGTTTGTGTTTTGTGGTTTGTTGAAGGGGTAGATGTATATTCTGAAAATAAACTTGAATCTATTAAAGTGGCTAACATACAGTGATGTCTCTGTTTTGTAAATTGAGTTCAGGCATAGGCTATCTATCTCTTTGGCAGCAGTGGAGGTGCCTTTTTGCTTGAATTTTACTGTTTAAGCTTTTAGAGTCACTTTCGAAGGTGGAAGAGGGGTCAGGGTAGCATCAGATTCACACATTACTGTCTTTACTGAATTTATATGAATGACCTCCTTTGAAGATTGAAGAATGTGGCACGGGTATGCATAAAGCCTCTCAGACTTTGAGGAATGTGATCTTTTGTCTTTTGTGCATGATCTTCTATTTGGCTGTTGATACGTTTTACTACTCAGGGATGATGAATTTGGATACATTTGATTAAAGAAAGAAATTAAAATGTGATCACCTCCACTTAGCACCACTGCACCTCTGCTTGAAGGCTTTCTAATATTGCTAAAATTACTGTGAGGTTAACCTTGGTTTGTTTTATTGTGTTTTAGCCATGTCATTCAGCTCTGGCACAGGACCAACCTATATGGGCTGCTGCCTCTTTCTCATCTGTCTCATTTTTCAGCAGGCAGTGTAGAGTCTCACTCAGAGAAGTTTATCCAGTGGGCACCAGCATGATTAAAAATATTTTCTGCTTTTCTTAAAGAGTTGTAAAACATAAGGGAGAGTGATGTTTACTCATGAAATTGCAGGTACCAATGCAAAAGCACATGTATCATATTATCTCCTTCTCATTCTGCATATCACGGCTAAAGCCATGAGAAACTAACTTCTGCACTTTTGGCCCAATCCAAACCAAAGTCCAGTGGCTCTTCTGATCCCTAGTATCTCCAGAGCAATGAAAACAAAGGACCAGAGTTCTCCATTTTCTTCTTACTGGAAATCAATGACAGATATCTGAGTAGGAAATAAAGTGAGGGCACAAAGGGCAAGTGCATTTTTTCTTTACCTAATTATCCTTTTGCCTTTATTTCTGATGATTCCCCCCACCCCATACAACTAAAACAAAATAGCTCACATATGGGCTTTTCTGCAGCTGGAATAATCGTAGCATTTTTCCCAATGGGTAAGTGATATATAGGAGTGTTTTTATTTGTTATAAATAATAAAGAAGCTCTGTTTTTGTTAAAGTGTTTGTTTGGGTTGCTCTGTTTGTCTTGGTTTTTTTGTTTGTTTGATTTTGGGTTTTTGGGGGGAGAAGGAGAGGAGATCGCTGTGTGTGGTTTGCTGGTGGGTGTTTTTTTTTGTTTTTTGTTGTTTGGGTTTTTGTGTGGCTTTTTTCGGGTTTTTTTTTTTTTGGAAAGAAGGCTCACAAGTTTATTGTTCATTCTTAGAGCATTTGACCACTGTTAATATCCTTCTCAGGTGCTTGCTGATTTCTTCAAATTCTCTGTTTAACCTATCCCTGTTTGAATAAGAAATTCACATAAAAGTATTACTAAAAAGTATAGACTGTACACAAACCCTACTCCATCATTCTGTGCCATAAGGATCTATAATGATGGAATACTTGTGATATTTTATCTTTCTATCACAAACGAAATACATTGCCAGGAAAGTCCAATTTTGGGAAGTAACAATGATTATTGAATTCTCTGTCTCAAATAGAAATCTGGATGAAATTAAGAGCTCCTGTTGACTCAAATATGAATAGAGCCAAAAGTTTCCATTTAGCTTTATGGGAAATCTCTGAATTTGTATATCCTGTTACCAGTAGGAAGAATGCTGTCATTTTAAATCTATGCAAATAATTGCTCTTTCATCTCAATTCTGTTGTATCTGGAAAAAAAATGTGTATAGTGCTGATCCTAGTAGTCAGGAAAAATATGAAAGAGCCTAAGAAGAATTGACAAAAGACATTTCTCTGGTGTGTGTTTTATATTTCTCTGTTTCTCTTCTTCTGGCTCCCACTGTCCTTGCTTGGCTTCTTCATTCAGCTGGGGAGGTCTCAGATGGAGTTACTTCCTCAGCTGTAGTGCCCTACCAGCCAGCCAGCACCCACATGGTGCTTGAATCACTGTTGCATATATCTTAGAGGAGGAAATCTTTCCATCAGACCTATGAATCTGTGGGACTAAAATTTATTTTTCCCCTTCCAGTGAAAGCATAGATAATTCTGGGCATTTTTCTTTTATTAAAAAATAATTGTAAAATGAGACTAGAATAAGGATGAAAAAATAAGGGACATTACTTTGTAAATTTCAGGGTTCTTAAGAAGTTCTTGTTCAATTTTTTTGCTTATAAGCAGACATGAAATTTTTGAGGCAGCTCCGATGCGCAGCTGGCAGCTTGCAAAACATATACAATATGGGCAGCAAGATAAGGTGAAGGCTCATTTACTTAAGAAACTAATATCAGATGCCTGGAATTTAAGTAGAAAAGCACAGCAATCACTTTATTTGTACTTATGAAATATACACAAACATATGCATATATGATATACAATTTATGTATATCTCTATGTGTATTCTAATGTGTGAATATCAAAGTATTTTAAGCATTGCATTTTTATAAGCTCTTGCTATGGCTATACTGAAAATCACTATTTGATGTTTTTCCATAGTTGTATCTTTTCTCCTTTTTACGCTAAAATTAATTCTTTTTGTCTTGAGGGATGAAGATAGGACCTTTTCCTTAGTTCAGTTCCAATAGAAGATAACTTGATGCTTATAACAGCTTGTCAGTCTGAGAACTGTTAAAATAAGACTGAAAGAAAGAAAAGCTCCATTTACTGTGGAAACCCCTAGTGGGATGAAACCTATAGTTCGTTTCTTTAGATAACAAAAGACACTTCCATGTCCTCCTCACGAGCAACTTTTCTTTNTCCCCAGGAATTTTTTTTTTTTTTTTTTTTTTTTTTTTTTTTGACACAAAAGGCAGAATGAGGGGGCATGCGATATCCTAATTATAACTGCATTTCCCCAAGAATTTTACCATACTTGTCTTGCTCTGGCTTAGCAGGACACCATACGCTGCTTTACTTGGGTAATAAGAAATATGAGTAAAGGGTTAATTTTCCCGGTTTGGACGCAGTGTGCATTGCTGGAAGAAGGAGAGCAATATGCAATGCAACTTTGACCTTCTCATTGTTCTGTAATGTCATTGGCTGGTTACTCCCGCACGCTTTCACAGCCTCAGCAACTTGTGCTGTGGCAAGGAGGGGTCATCAGTGACCAGTCAAACACGGAATTAAAAAAGCATTAAAAAAATTACGGGTTATTTTAGGCATCCAAATTGGTGTATTGTTGTTTTATAACATAAAATATAAAGGCAAGAAAAGGATGTGGCATTCACCTGTTTTTATACATTTGTGTCGGGAGGAGGAGCAAAGTTAACATGAATTTTACTGAGTTAGGGGTGAATCTTGCTTTACAAAAATATAAGTACTTCATATATATATGTGTGTGTCTATATTGTTATTATTGTTGAAGACGTGTATTTTGTCATTACCTTCAATGTTATAAAATGAAGTTAATGTCTTGAGCCTGCTGAAATAATTGTCATATTTCCTGGGGGGGAAGAAAGTGGTCTGTTTTGTCACTTTTAACAATCTTTCTATCATTAAGTTCTTCAACATTGTTGCTGCTACTACTCCTTTTTTTGTTCTCTTTTAATGTTGGTGTCATTGCCATGAAGGGGTAGGATAAAACATACACTAAGATCAAGGTTAGAGGATGGAGAATTTTGTTCTAACACCTCTGTTCTAAGGACCGAGCAATGATCAGGAAGGGTTTTTCTTAATCTTCTGAAAAGGGCATTATGCGCCAGAGAATGGGTGAGTATGAAGCCCAAAATGCCGCAGTGGAAATGGAAGTAACTCTTCAACTTCACTTTAATAACCATAGTGTGTACCGATATATATTTGCCATCACGTGTGTATATATATATGTAAATGCTCAAGTAATCTGTGATCTCTTATGGCAGAATCTGCACACACAGAATTTATTTATATTCTTTGTGTGGAAGGAGTTAGAAGAAAACCGTTGATGGCTAAGGAAAATCTCAAAGGAAGAGGATAGGCTTCTCCTGGTCTGATACTGAAGGACTATGTTCCACTTCTTAAATGTGAATTTTAAAGTCATCTATGTGCTTCATGTATTGTTTATTCTTCAGTGTCAATAAGAGGAATGCTATCCTGAGCTGCATGTCAGTGACTGAAAGGCAATCTAGTGGTGAAGATCTAAGACAAAACCCAAAGTTCTCCACTAACTGTCTGTAACAAATGCAAATGACACGCATCATAAAGGAAGAGGTGTGCATAGCACATGCTGTACTAGACTGGATCAGTAACCTGTTCCTCCATGAAATAGCACTTACGTGCTAAAGTCTTAGGAATAACGGTGTCCTTTTTCTTTGCAAAGTTCACTTAGGTGGTTGATCACAATATGAGACTCATTGTAAACATGCTAGCTTAGTACCAAATACAGAAATCAATTGGAAGAAAACTTTCAGCTGGGGGAAGTTAAGGGGAATAGCAATGAAGGTTGCATTGGTTGTCTTATCTCAATTTTCCACCCTCAAAATCAAATTATTTTGTGTGAAGTATTGCAGGGATTTGTCAAGGTATTTTGGTTATGCCTCTGATGCACTTCAGTTTGCAGAAGTGCATCTCTCAACTTTGCAGATTTCATGAAATCTTCATTCTTTTGGAGGGTTTCAGGCATGGTTTAGCCTGGATGGCATAAAAAAAGGTTGCGTCTTGTGAGAAAGATAATAGCTAGAAAACAATGAAGTTTTACATCCTTTAACTTTTGAAGAGTCTGTTTCTAATATTGTTGTCAGTAAATGTTTCTCTGTGTCTAAAAAGCTACACTGGCACGAAGCTAGCCATGGTGTAATGTAGAGTCCAAACATATGGTCATTTAAGTTAATTTTGGAGAAGTGAGATGAAAAAAAAAGAATTTAGCCACTCCCAACTCTTTGTCAACGTAAATTTTGCTGTTTGTTTGACTCAGATTTAAATGTACAAAAAGAAAAGTCTTCAGTCATGATCTCAACTATGTATCCACAAATTACTATTTTTGGGAAGCAACATATTGATGGCATGTAGTTTCATATGAATCCTTCTTTTAGCAAGTCAGTAATGACATCTTGTGCGACATGTGTTCTGTTTTTCGGTTTATCTGAAGCATTTAGTAGTATGATGCACTGGTACAATATGTGCAAAACTGTATCTCATAAGGGCTGCACACTAGCATCCTTCCAGAAATCAGTGTTTCCATAAGCAGCTTCTAAAAAATGCTTTACTGCTGAATCTAAGACCTGAAAAAGCAACGGCTTTGGAGATAGAGAGAATACTCGTGGTTCTGAATCTAGTAGTTCTTACATTCTCAATTTCAAAGTTTTATTCTAGTTTCATAAGAGTGAAGGTATTTTCTATCAAGTCAAAGGTGTTGTAGACTCATAGTTAAAGCTATTTGTTTTTTGTGCTAATAGTAATTTGAAATAAGTGTATTCTCCCAGCCTGGAAGTGTGCTCAGCACTTTACTTACAAGATTGAAGGTTGTTTCTTTCTGTATGAAGACTTTGAGATAATAGCCATTATGCAAGCAATCAAAAGTTAGTTCAGAAAAAAATGTGTGTATTTTTAGTTGTAAAAGCAGTGCTTAATTTATTAAGCTAACTAAAGATGCACTGAATGACTTTGCTTTCATGTTTGGTTGTGGAATTGGTAACTTGACATTCAAAAGTAGTGACAGGAATCTCACCATTTGCAAAATTTTTAGTCTTGCAGCCATGTTATGTCAGCAGTTGGTTAGTGGTAGCTGCTGTATGGACACCTCTATCATGTAGAATCACAATATTCCACAACATTTTCCAAGAAAGCTATGTTGGTTTCTTTGTGGTTTGGTTTTTTTTTTTTTTTTTAATTCTGATAGTTTTAGAAGATAGTCCTTTATGCACTCCATTAAATCCTGTCTAGAGGGTAAGTTTCTTCCATGGGATAATCTGCCTTGCATACAATTTTATTTTACTCATGCAAACTTATTAAGTTAAAAATGATTCTACAAATATTGTGCATTGGTACCTGGTGTCCCACATACATGTATATGTGTATATATACGTGTAAGTTCTTCTATTTGAGAGACTTTAAATTACATGTCCCCAGAAAAATAAATATGTGTTCAAAATATTTAACCTTGAATTTTATGCACTTATTGCCTGTTTGATTTGTCATGTTGTGCTTTTTAATGTGAAGATAATCACAAATTATACAATTCTCCCAGTATATATAGATGCTGGTCTTTGAAATGTGAGCTACAAAGTATTTGCAATTATTTTGGTTATTAACATTAGCCACTTGTTAAGATGCACGATTATATAGGATTTTATGCTGAAATTTTAAAACCAACTAATCCATGAATGAGTACTTTGTTTATCAGAAGTTTCTGCAGATTTGTTTGTGCAAAAGACACCAGAAAATTAGGCCTATGGAATGGGAAAGATTTTTTTTTTTTCCCTTACCTTGCCTAGGTACCTTATTGCTTGCTAAACAGCAATAATAGGTTTTTATCTGAAAATTTGGAGGAGAGTTAAGATAAAATGGGGAAAAGGGCAGGAAAACTGAGTTTTGTATAATGTGATATAGGCAGAAAGCACAGTGAAAATTTTGCTTTCAATGTTATCCATACAATGGTGGCTTGTTTGCTGGAGAAGCACATACCAGAAACCATTGCAAGTTCCCTATAGCTGCTATAAGCATGCACTCAGTGTATGAGCTGCAGAACGTGTTTCTCATTATAAAGTCCATATTTTAAGGCAAAGTAAATATTGCTGTGCTGGGACATTGTATATTTCTTTTTTGTCATCTGATCATAGTTTTTAACGGAAACCAATGTGTCAGAATTGCAGATAGTGTCATTGCAATCAGGGCTACAATTACTTTTAGATTTTTTTTTAATATGTTCTGCTGGTGTGTGCTGATAATTGCTAAACTTCATAATCACGATATTTTTATTCTTGGTAAGGAAGAGGGGGAAGAAAGGGAGGATTTTTCATACCTCTCAGATCTATTGGTCTATTCTCCAAATGACAGGTTCCTGACTGATCAACTATGCCACCTGCTACTAAAGCTCAGTAATATTAGTCTGTGCAATGGCTTCACTCTCATCTCACACCTCAGAGATCTTGAGCTCAACCCCAGGCATCCCCTGTGTGTTTAAATCAGCTTAACGGCTCATACAGTGTACTGATTTCCTTGTAGGCCTCTGTTTTCTCAAAAAGTGATCACCTTTTGCCAATGCCCTCAGGATTAAACAGGGCAGTCTGGTTTTCCTTTTCTGCATTGGCTATACCTTTGTAGTCAATAAAAGACTAACTAGAAAAGAATCAGCTGATGAGAGAATCAATCTTCTGGAAGCCTCCCCACAGTTTTCTCATCATTTTTGTGCCGTCTGTCATCTCAGATTGTAAAATGGAAACCAAAACTCAGTATGTGGGAAGACTTTTAGTGCTCCTTGTTAACAAAAACAGTAAGACCAGGGGTTTTGATCTTATGAGTATATAGGTAAACAGTAAGCTGTAAGTGTGCACTCTTGAAGTAGCTTTTCCATGTTTCTAATGGAGGTCTGCAAAAAAATTATCAAAGAAGTATCACAAAGGTCTCATGACATACTGTAGTGTAGATATCCATTCTGAGTAGGTCAGGTTAAATCTGAAGTTCTTCTCTATAACAATACAGGGGTACCATTTATCACGGTATAAAAGCCGTATAAATAGAAAAGGTCTTTAAAATACAAGTGAAGCTTTTTTTTTTTGCTTTCACTGCTTGCTAAGTTAAAACAGTGGTCTGTCTTGATAACTAGTATTATGCAACTATATTTAAGCTTTTTGAATAATAGTCTACTTCAAGTTGGTTTATAATGACAGATGGACAACTTAAAAAAGAATTGGAGGTTCATCATAATCATAATTCTTTGCAGTTCTAAATTTTTCATTCAAATGTATCACAGTAGTTTACAAATATTAATTCAGTGTTATAATCACCCACCCACGAAGCAGGTCAGCATCCTAGTTTTACAGAAGTTCAAAGTAGAGTATCAAAAGGTTAAGAGCTGTGAGGAATTAAGGGGTCTGTTGTTATGCACCATAAGGCTCATGCTGGGGAATATATTTTTTCTACTTCATAATTTAAACTTCATTTTAAATCCTATTTCCTTTTCTGGACTGAAAATCCTGGGACAAGTAACACAGAATGTGCGGGTTATATTAGTGACTGGTTGACAGTCATGCTGGAAGCACTGCGAATAAGGAGTGTTTAACTAGAATCACATGAAGTAGCAAAGGTGACTGAATTACCATCTTCAGCAGGAAATGTCTTCTTTCTCTGTCTGCAGGTGCTCTGGGCATTGCCATACTGTTCCCTACAGAAGGGGAGCTCTCAAGCTTTGCACATTCTTAAAAGATCTGTCGAATATCACTTGCTTATGGCGAAGGACTATGGCACACCTTGGCTACTCTGTCTCATTTGCCTGACAATTGGACAGTATATCTAATGAGGATGAAAAGGTTTAAATATGTTACCTGTGGTTCTTATATAAAAATTCAAGTCCAGATCTCTGTCCCAAAAAGGGGGATAGTTTCCAGAATAGATATGCATCCCTCTTGCAGTTTTACTTGCCTAAATCATAGCTAGAAATTAGGAAACTGTTAAGAGCAGTAGTATTAAATACAGTTTGTCACCAGCTGTACATACTGCAATGCTTTTATATCAAAAATTCAAAAATGAAGAAGTGGGATTTCCCTTCTAGGGAAGTTCATTTCACCACCTTGAACCAACACCTGAGAAATTCAGAAACAAGGTAAAGAGGTACCTGGCTCTTTTCGTCCCTTAAAAGAGGTCTGGACTATGAAATATTTAGCAGGTATTGTCTCCATTAAAAGCCCAGGAGACATCATTTCAGAGCAGAGTCGGCTCCCTATTAAGGGATTGTCTGAAAGCTTTCAAACTAACTTTCATTTATTTCAAAGCTATAGAATTATTGATGGGTTTGGTCTCATTTGTGGATTCCATAAATACAGAGACATCCCTTGGCTTGGGGCATGGTGCCACCATGATGAGCATAGCTGTGATGCTTTTGTAGCAGTCATGTATTGCTTCATTCCTTGGCAGCTTTAGATGGTCACTCATCATGCAGAGTTGCTTTTATTTTTATTTCAGAGAACTTTGCTAGAAAAATTGTTCTAGAAGACATCAATCGAAAGACTCCCATCTTTAGGCAAGCTCTTCAAGGTTTTTTTTAGGTGAGGAATTTTCTTTTTTTTTTTGGCCACTGCTTCTACTTACTGCCAGTATTACTTACAAAGGTAGGAGAAACAAGAACTGTAACATTTGCATGTGTTTCAGGGGCAAGCCAACAGTATAGTTTGTGCTACTGCAATTCTTGATCTCAACTTCTAAAGCAGATGCTGGGTTGATGATGCCTACTCTAATAATATCAACTATCAAACCCCCTCACACCTGGCAGATATTCAAAATCCAGGTTCCACAGATAAATATCTTTTCCCTTTTAAGTCTGTACTTCTTTTTGTCCTTCAGCATATATAGAAATTTGCTTTGCAGTCATATCAGCTTGCTATTGGTCAGACTGCTCTTTTCATACTCCACCAAATCAAAGTTTCTTAAAGAATTGTTACAGATTTAACTGCTGGTCAAAGAATGTCTTCCAGGGACACTTCAGGTTCATAGGACTACAGTTATGCTCTGGGATGTTGCCTAGACCATCTCATTTTGAAATCTGTTCATCTGAGGTTTATGTGATTTTTTTGTACACATTTTGCTGGGAACTATTTTGATTAATTACTCAGCCTAAAATTTCATCTGTTTGTTAAATGTACAGTTTGGTGGATCCATGCTCTGGGAAAAAGTATAATTGCATACTAAATATACCCCATGCAATGTTTTTCAGCTTACTTTATAATTTTTTTCTAGTCACAGACAGATATTTTGAAGAGATATTTCAAAATATATCAAAAGGGGAAATATAGTTTATCTAATTTTGTAGCCTGTTAACTGTAACCTGTTAACTGGTATACTACCCTGAACCACACTTTATTTATTGGTGTACAAGTAGCATGTTCTCAGATTGAGGAGCAAAATAAGAATCTGTAAAGGAGTGTCACAGAATAATTCACCAACATGTCTCCTGGAAATATTTTCATTCAGGAGTGTGCGTTGATATTTTTCCTACGGTTTAGTAAGCAAATGAACTTTATAAGTTTCTAAAGTTCAGATTACCGTACATAGATGTATCTCCTAATATTGCAAATACTTTTTGGCAATTTGCCATTGATTTCCTTTTGCAATATCTCCTAACCTCATAGACATTCTATGTTTAAATCAAGTCTGACAGATGTTGGAATAGCCTCTATTTCCATGATAACTGCCGTATGGTGAAAACATAAAGTACTTGATTCATTAAAATAATTGAAAATTAGGCTCGCCACATGGTCGGTAAAAAAGACAGATTTTTCTTAGAGCTGCAGTTACAGTGACTGGACCAGAATACCACAAGAAATATTGTCTTCATAGATTTGTTCCCAGTCAGTTGAATTTGTAACATTCTTCTTTACCTGTAAAATAAAACATAACAAACCAGAACTCCAAAGAGTAGCAGTGGGAGGTGCAAACTACCCAGAGACATGGCCTGTGTCGGTCAGGTTTGCTGTTTTCAGATGCCAAAATTTAGAAATGAGGAATGGGTTGCGATCATCTACTCACCACTCTTTTTCTACCTTTGAAAGTGGTCATAATGCACATCTCTGGCTTCTGCATAAAGGTCCTGCCAACGCTCGGAGTGAAAATTTCTTGTCACAATTTTTGCCTTCTGTATTTGGTAAGTCTTATAAAACTTGTTAAACCTAGCATTTTCTCTGTTGTGCTACGCAAAACTGATTTGCTCAGGGCAGAACTTAAGATGATAAATATTCTCAAATCAAAACCACTTTAGACTTGCTTTTGATTGTCCCAAGGTATTATCCAGTTGCAATTACCTTTTTTTGGATATTTTACTCAGAATGTGCTCTCCTTTCATTGCTAATCCAACCTGATGTGAAATGGCATCAAAATCTCCCACAATTCACTCATTGCAATACTCAGAAGCTAACATCCAATTAAATCCAGTAAAAGTCTTCCATCTCCTGAGCATGCATTTTGTGGAAAACTTAATTTAAAGCAAGCTATGGTGTTGGTTTATGTTGTCAGTCATCTTTTCTGCATGCAAAGCAGTCTTGATAAAATGAGATACCTACATAAGCACACAAAATCTCTAGGTATGTCTCAATTAATTGAAGCTAGGAGAATTGTTCTTTGGCTTCCCAGGAGTCAGAAATTGTGGCTTTTACTAGCAGGCATTTGCTATAGTGGCTACCATTTCTATAGCCTCATCAGAGGATAGTTGTCCAGGTGTGTTCATTGTGGTATGGTGTCCATTGGCACAAAGGCACAAGATTAGGAGTGCAACAAACAAGTCATTTCTGCACTGGAGGGGAAAAGTGAATAATGTGAAGAAACAACTGAATGGATAAGGATTAGCATTTACTCAGTGAAACAGTCAGTCCAGATTGCAGAAATAATGGTGTACCTGTCAATCACTGGCTTAGCTAAAACATTGCCTGCATCAACATCTGCCAGTATTGTCATGTGGAACCTTTCAGAACATTATGTAAAGAATAGAGATCATTGCTAGAAGTGACTTTATTTTTCCCTTGTTTGAATATTTCTCACACATAGTAAATATCAAAAGATAAACTGAGCAAATGGAGTGCAGTAAGGATGAGGAACAGAATATAAAAGAAAGGCTAGAGAATGCAGTGTCTCTATGGCAGAAAATGAATGATGGATTAGGAATTTGTTAAAAATATGCTACTTAGAGTTGAAATATATTGAACTGCTTCTGTATCCAAGGTAGGCAGTTTAAGTTAATCTCAGATTGCATCACTGCAGCCTTTGGGAACAAAGCATATTTTTGTGGTCTGTAAGTAAGGAGGATGTTTTGCACCTTGGGGCCTGCACATAATCTTCAAACACACTCTCCCTTAGCAGATAGGTGAACTGACCTATTGCAGGATGAACCCTTATGTGCTGCAGTTTGGCACTCCTCCTCAGAGCACCTTCATCTACTCTAGTAAGTAACTGTTGGAAGTTTTCGCATGAGGTGAAGTAGTAATCAAAAAAGACATCTCTTGGCCAAAAATTTTATTTTACATTTGTTGAGAGATTGCATTTTGCTGAATTCAGACTGATTTTTGACAAAGGATCCAGTGAAATAAATGTCTTGGTCGTGCTTGGTGTGGAGAAAGTGTCTTTTTTTTTTTCTTTT